>JAODAL010001277.1:0-240207 GCA_025379985.1 Phyllomedusa bahiana | reverse complement strand
CTGCCCCAAAAAACAAAAATAATGCTTTTAAATTTGCTTGTGTTTACTTTGGGGGGGAAAAATTACCCATTTGTCTCCAAAATTTTTAAAACATGGAAAATTTGCCCTTAAGTTTGTGTTTTCTTTTTCCCCTGTGATTTTAAGTATCCACTGTTCAAAAAAAAAAAGGGGGGTTTACGGGGACTGCAAAATTGTTCACAAAAGGTTTACTGAGCCTCAAAGAACAGTTGTTTCTTCCTTTTGTTTTATTTGGGACGGGCATTTTTGCAAAAAAAGTGTTTTTACGGGGATTTTGTAAAATTGTACAGCGTGGTCTCTTTCTTTTGAATTTTTGGGATGCCTTTTTGTCAAAAAAGTGTATTTATTTGGGACTCTTGTACGCGGTGCTTCGTCTTTTTTAATTTTTTGTGGGACTGGGCATCTGTTTCCAAAAGTGATTTTTTAGGGGTTGCACTACAGCTGTTCTCTCTTCTGTTTTTAAAATGACGCACATTTATTTCACAAAAGTGTTTTATGTGGGACTGGCGATCTGAGGCACAAAAGTGATTTATGGGGGGCTGCACATTTAAGCTGGATCTGTCGGGATTTAATGGGACTGCACATTGTGTCACAAAAGTGTTTTTATTGGGACGCGCACGGGGGCAAAAAAGTTATTTATGTGGTGCACATGCTGTATCAATGCTAACCGTGTCCTGCTGCGACTGTCACTGAACCCACAACAGTGCGCGTTCCCATCTATGCCCCTAAACAAACATGCTGCTCAGCGCGCCAGTAACACATAGTGGGCGGGCTTCAACTTTCCTGACAGATAAAAGGCACATTTTTTAAAACCCATCCTTTCAATTTTTGGGACCTTTTAAAAGCCCCTTTTAAAACAAAATTTTTTGGTGAAAAACCCCCCCTTTATAAAAGGGATGGCGGGTTTTTTAGATTTGGGTTTTTTAATTTTTGAGATAATTTACTTAAAAAATTAAATTTTTAAACTATAAAGCAAAGGCACCGGCCACTGACAGAGGGTATGAACCGAAATATACAACTGGCACCAGATGCATATGGAGACGGCTCAGCTCCCGAGCCAGCACTATAATTATCCACCACACTTTACACAGTTTTGTATGTCGGATGTTGCCAAGGAGTTAAGTCATAAAAGATAAAAAAAAAAACTTAATAAATACAACTAACTGTACTGATTCGCAGAATAAAATTAAAATTAACATTTGATTTTTAAAAAGAAGCTACAAAAATGTATCCCCAAAACCCCAAAAATTAGGACAAATGTAATGTTTAGTACTGCAAAAAAAAAAGCCCTTATTGGGTTTGTAAAAGGAAAAAAAGGAAAAATTATGGCCGTAGAAGGGACAAAAAAAAAATGAAAACTGGGTAGTTAGAAAGTGTTAGTTATGTTAAGTAAATTTAACTTTTCCTGCAAGAGGGAAGTGGTTGATGAGCATTCAATACAGATAGCTTAGGACACTTCACTGTAAGGTTATGTTCACATTACGTTTTGGATCCATTTTCTGATCCGTTTTTCACTAGAAGAAAAACACATCGAAAACTGCATCCAAAATCATCCCCAAAAAAGTATCCAAAAAGACAGTTGTAATTTAAAAGGAGAATCTTTAGGTAAAACTTTTCCCTTACAATGTATGTAAGGGTATCTTATAAAAATTGGCTCCTAAAGGTTAATTTGTCTAGAAGAACTGTTTGAACTTTAGTAACCTAATGAACTAAATTTTACTTTGAGTGGGAAAATGGGGAAGTTTTAGTGTAAAAGGCGATAAAAGGGGCCTATAACGCAAGCAGTTTAATGTCTTTCCCACAAACCCAAAAGTACGCTATAACAGAAAACATTTTACATGTGTTTTCCCATGAAGCCTAAAGAGGATAAACGCAACATTTTTCAGGGGTTTATACAAACCAATAGAGGGCGCTATAATGCAAGCAGGTTAAAAACGTTCAAAATTCTTCTAGATTAAAAAGACTTCAGGGCTGATTTAGTATTCACTTTAATGCACCCAGTGCAATTTTTTGACCCTTTTTCCCCTATCAAAAAAGGACCAAAACTTTCCCCAAAAAAGTGCGCTTTGGATCCCCTTTTTTGGGCCCCCAAGGGGGACCCCCCTTTTTTCCTATGGAATTTCACTTGCGTAAAACGCAAGAAGAATGACCGTGATCAATTCTTAAAACAACGGAGATCCTGAAAAACGCATTGAAAATAGACGCGAAGTAAACACAGTTCAGCGATGACTTTACGAGCACTGAACGGAGATGCGTGGTTTTTACATTAGAAAGACTCTAACGAAAACACACTGCACAGTGTGAGATAAGTTTTTTGATTTGCTTCGGTCCGAAAATCGATGCTGAGTCAAACGCTTGTGTGAACATACGCTCAATATGTACATCCATGAGATCACAGCACAGAGAAAAGGATCTTATTTATCTCGGTCATTGCAATCTATACGTGAAATCACGAGCATGGTATGTTTAACGCATGTGTTACACCCCACCTCTCTAGCACTGTCAACAGTTTTGAAGGGTCAGAACTGGTCACACACTCCCTTTAGCATGAAAGAAAAGCCATTGAATATGTCTGTAAATTTGTAAGTAACATAAAGTTGCTTCACATGGAAAAGTAACAGATTCAGAATATTCTGTCTAAAACAAGAATCATTTTGTATATCTGTTTTTACATGGACCGACCCACAAGGATGCGCAGACACTGACTCAAATTGCTAGGCATTGTAAATTATTTTCATATTTAAATGTGTAGCTATGACTCCGCATCTTTGACAGATCTTAGTTTTATGAATTGTGATTACGTTGTTGGGACCAAAGCGTATATCTTTACTCTCTACAGCTATAATTATGGCGAATGACTGTGGAGAAAACTTGCTTAATAAACACATGCATTAGAGTTTACCACTACAGATGTTTATAGATAGCATGTACAGTATAGTCATAGCAAGTTGAATCATTCTGATTTCAATTTGTAGCTATAAACATTATTTTTCCTTCTTATTGCCAAGCAAGTATAATCGTAATGAGGTGTATATAACATATTGCAGACGCTACAGTTTGTCTTATAGTTGTGGCTATACAATGTCTGGTTGGCTGGGAAATAGGTTCCTGTGGTATAATGTTGAAGCAGATGGAACTAATTCCAGAGCTAGAAATATGTCACTTTGAGGTTAAGAGAATACCGCGGGTTGCGCCGCGAAGGTTAGACTTAGTGAAGGACTATAAAAAATTTGCATGAATTTCATTGCAACTTACAAAGAGAATGTTAAATGTGTCACCTTTATGTATCACGCTAATATTTTCCAAGTTAATTAAAAACCATATTGACCACATTTTGTTAATCTGAATATTTATTTTCAGTGGACTATAGATTCTGTTTACCAATTTTCTGCATATGAACTATGTAAGGTGTCATCTTCTAGAGTTGTTTTTGAACAAGTTGTGGCAATAGACAGTGTGGGTTATTAGGAACGCATGTTGAACAGGAGTAGCGCGAGAGCAGACTGCCTCTAAAGTGGGGGATGTGTTCAAGCATTTTATCTCCATGACTTGTGCAGAGGTCATTGTACATTGACGCAGAGTGGAGTAAACTGAGACTAATCACCTATTTTTAATTGGGAGTAGAAGCATGTGTTATCATATGAATATAGTCACTGGTGCAAAAGTTTTGGGCTGTTGTCAGGAAAAAAAAAACTGCTGCAAAATAAGATAAACATTGATTGTCATAATAGAACTGTCCCCGGCATACGTCTATCAAGAAAAAAGAATTAAAATTAGCCATGCCGGCAATCTGTTAGATAGAATCCGATCCACGTATTTCACTAATTGAATATCTTTTAACAGCGTTTCTGCGATTTGAGAGGGAGGTACAAGAGTCAGGAGAGGGCAGATTTGGGCTGGACGAGGTTTCGTTTGGCCAACATATTGAAAGTACAATATAAATTCAGCATTTCTGTGAATATAGAAGCAATAGTTTCTAAGTTTTGATAGAGATTTCGGAGTTTATGAAATCCAGTTTAGGATTTCATAGTTGAGGTGTCTATGAGGATGATTTACAGTCAGAATTTTTGCAGATTCTTAATACTGAAGTGATTGAACAAAAGAAATATTGAAATCAAATTAATATTTGGTGGTGCCGACCACTTTGAGCTTCTCAGTGAGGGTGATGATAAATGGCCCTTCAACAGGGGCTTATGCAATCTCATATTTTCAACCCATTGTCCTGAATAATTTACAGTAACGAGGGGTGTATCACACCATGCTGCTTTACAGAGCCACAGGCAGTTTACTGCTTCCACTTCCTGTTCAGGCTGTGAGTGATTCTGTAGGCATTGATATGGGCATATTCCGACTCTTGATACTTTCCCAGCTGAATCCTGTTATAGTGATAGATGTAGACATACCTTCCCAACTGGTCTTGGATTCCCTGCTTGAACAAGTCTCAGATTCCAGGGACTGACCCAGAGGTCCGTGAGTGGGTGCGAAAGATAGAGGCATGGGGAATCCACGGCATAGACTCTGAATAATCCGTGCGATAGTATAGGGACATCCATCACCTCCTCCCTCATTGAAGCACTGATCTCACCGACACCACTTGCGTGGACACTAATCGAGCATTTTGAAGATGGATGTGTGAATTAGGCAATCTCAACATCCTAGAAAAGCAAAAATGATGCCACCATCTCTCACTTGCAGCGCCACCCAGCTTTTATGGATGTCTGCGGTGTGATGTCACCCAGGTTTTCTAGGTGCTGGATAGGCTATTTAGCATCTGGGAAAGCTAGATGAACCCCTATCCCCCATCTTTATGGGTTTAATATGTTGTAAGGTTTACCTTTGACTAACACAATTTGTTGAGGGGCTACGTCAGATCCTAGCGTTACAATGCAAATTTTAATAAAATCCATCAACGAGGGCTGGATGGTTGAGAAGTGTTTAATAAAGTGCTTTTTGTTAGTTGTTCATGTTGAGGGGGGGAGTTTATAGTTTTTTTCTAGTGTTAGTAATGGAATCATCTGGACAGAACGCTTCTACCGGTAAAATTCTCAGTTATATACATCACCAATAATTGCCTAAGTTTGAAACAGTGGCTAAATGAGATTAAGAGTTTACTAGATTCGCCTCAAAATTTGGCTATAAACACTCCGGCATTCTTAGTAAATATTATAACATGCACATCCTCTTTCATAGTGACAACAACTATCTGTAATCGAGCTGTCATGAAAGGAAATAATCTCCTAGAGGTTTTGGGCATCACCAGGCATTCCTTGTACATTAGGATAACCTATTCAGCTTTCAAGAGAGGCTGTGGAGGATGCCACCAGACTGTACCGTGAAGTCTAAAACGTATTACACTTCTACACAGTATTACCTAGAGCCATAGATGTGACCATGATAGTGGGAGGAATACCCGGTGTAGACAGCAGTCTTCTTTAACGAGAATAAAATGATTAACACTGCAGTAGAATTCAACGACTCAACAGAGACATCCCATGTCAGAGAGATGTTTTCTTTATCTTTCTTCTGTTCCCTTTTCCGGACTACGATGATAAAGAAGAATCTCCCTGCTCTATTGAAATCATTCTCTAAGTCAGAATCTTACGCGCACAAACATCTTAGGAGAATTATTAATTTTTCCGGACATTCCTACCTGTGCCTCCTCCTCTCTATACAAACTTCACATGTGGTGAGTATGGTGTTGTGTAAACGGCAACTCGCAAAGGGAATTGGACAATCCTAGTAAGTGGAGGGGTCAATATCAGTGTATTGAATGACAGCATTGGCGCAGTAGACAATGAAATCACAAAGACTGACAGCCAGACAGTCAGTGAATTCTGTTCTGTTCTATATTTTGTGGCAGTCTATTGGTGCATCATAGATGGGCGTCGAGCACGAAAAATTCATAGCTCGTATGTAACATGTGACATACTTCCTTACTACTCTATTGGATTCCCCTCTATAAGCAAAACATAGTTTTTTATTACACACCTGTCTTTGTCTAACTTACTGAGAGTTCTTGCAAAATAATTGCTTCTTAAAGTTGATTTAATCGTTCTCTGAGGCACAACGAAAAGGGTGTGTCAGTACACAGTGCCGCCAGACACAGTGGGATGACAGATTGGTACATTCTTCACTTAATAATCATATTTGTCCGCGAGCACATCCACCGCCATTTATTTCTATGCTGTCATCTGCTTAGTTTTAAGATGGTACGTCCTGTCTGATGGAACAGGAGCAAGTCGCGGTGCATCCTTGCCTAAAAAAACAAAAGAAATAGACATTCTCTCCCCATGCCAATGATAATAGATCTTATAACTGTCTCTGGCTTAGTTTATATTGGGTAACGTACCTGTCTGTTGAAACAGCAAGTCCGGACAGTCAATTATAAAACAAAAATAAAAATCATAATCCAGCCGCAATATACTGTCTAATGCTGTCATCCTTGCTTAAGTTAAATGGTATGTGAATCGTCCTGATCTGTGCGAACAGCACGTCCGAGCCATCCCAGCGCATATATTTCTGCTGTCTCCATGCTTAGTTAAATGGTAACAGCTCCTGTCTGTGGAACAACAATGTCCCAGCATCGCCACCGCATTATAATGATCTAGCTGTCTCAGCATTAGGTTTAAATGGTACATTTTTGTCTAGATAAGTTTCGCCAGCTCTGTCACCTCTCATAATTTTATCCTGTGTGTTATTTAGTATAGAGACATCAGTCCAGATACTCCGCTTGTGAAGTTTCAGCTCTGTGCAGAGCAGTATTTGTATGCTCCACACCTAGTTTTACGACAGTCTTCAAGTACGCTTAATAGGCTCATTTGAAACATGTCATAAGCAGTCAGTTTCGAGTTATAAATTGCAAGAGCTGTGGTTCTTTGGACGTGCGAGTCTGGGCACAAAAAATTCACGTGCCAAATTTCTATGTGGCTATTTAGAAGTGGAAATCTGCAAGAATAATTCCTGAATTAGACAATAGGGTAGAAGGGACTCTCGCCCTTTTGTAATTAATGTGTTCTACACAGTACTTTTGTCATCAACCCTCTTTTAGCCATGCTTGGCTTATTACTATCTACCATTGCAGCCCTATACCTGCCTTCCTATTCCTTACCCAGCCTCGACTTTCCTCGAGACAAGATTTAATTCCACATAATGCATCCTCTAGCGATATCCTTCCTGGCTGGTATATCACAAAAAAAAAAAATCACCTATTACTCATCCAGCACCTATTTTCCATTTTCGAGACACCAACAAACCAAACCTCAGCTCTACATATTACTGTCACGACGACACCGCGTCATTATTCATCAACTTGAGGCCCTTCAGCTGTCTCTTTCAATTTTCGTTCTCCTTCTCGACTGCAGAGACATTTCTCTCGCCAGGACCCCTGGGCCAACCTGTCCTTATACTGGCTCAATATACCACCTCCTCCTCAAGCTCAGCATAGAAACATCTTGCTAACCGTGCTAATGCTGCATTCGCTGTACGTCTTTTTTCTGCCCCTGTTAAGTGTCTTCTATTGGAAACTAGTTCCTCGAGTTCAGATCTGTCAACAAACCACTGCTTGATATACAATGTCCTATTCTACTCCTCTAGCACGACCATCAACCTGCTGCATGCCCTCACTTAAGAACATGGGCTCCAGCAATCTGACACCACATTCCCTTTGACGCAACTCACCAGATTGGTAGGGGTATAAGCACATTCTACCTCGCGGGGGGATCTTCATCCCGTCCTAGGACGGCTGAGAACAGAGCCGGGTGGAGAGAGAGTGGCATACGTCTCTCTTCGCACAGCTATGCACTCACCAGAGTCGACTTCCTTTGCTGCACACCTCCCGTCAACTTCCCTCTTTGAAGTCCACTACTCCTCAGACTCTTTCACCACATTTTCCATCAGAGTCGCAGTATGTCGTAGAGAGACACCCATCCGGCTCTCCCGCCAGTTCTGATGTATTTGCTAGTCTGCTCCCACACTTCTTGCTCTTACTGTAAATGCCCACTTCTCAAGTCATGGTGATTTCAAACATCCGTCATCTCGAAGACGTCAATTCTCCTTCTGCTCACAGTTATCTTTTCAAATTTAACTGCCTGCTCGATGGCCTCTCGATCAGTTACTGACTCCCGAACCCATCAAGAAGATGGGAACTCTCTGGAGTCTAGGTCTGAATACTGTCCGAGTTCTTTACCTCAATTCTAACTTCCTAATTCTCCTTAAGTCTCTCATCTGACACAAGTCTATGCTCCTATGGCCATTATCACTAATATCATTCAGCATCTCCTAGGACAAACCTGCCGCATTCATCCATTCTAGACAAGGTATCTTGGCTCTCGTTTGGGTAGAGGGGGGGGGTGTTATCGCTAGAGACTCCACACCGACATCTTTATACACGTCGCTTCATCTGCTGCCTCAATCTGCCTCTCCTCGTCCTTCGTCAGACCAGGGCTAGTCATACGTTAACAATGATATACTGCTCACAACAGTAGCCTGGAAATCATGTTGGCTACCACATCACACACTCGTCAACACACCAGAGTCAGACGACCGCAGCCATGGCACATCACCTCAGGACTAACGTACTCCAGCGATGATTCTATGTGTCCTGAGTGCAGTGTTTGCTAGTAGGAGAAAAAGATCAAAGCTACCTGCCAGGACAGTGAGAATGGTAGAATATATAATTGAAATTTAAATATATAATTACTAACATTCTATAGACTCAGGACTTTTTATCACACTTGCTTAGCTACTGCTAGGAGTCCAAAACAAAATTATTATCCTACTTCATGTTCATAAAATTGATACAGCAACTCAATCAACCTCACATCTTCCCGATATTGTCCGCTCAACTCTATCATTAATCTCATACCTCGCCCATCATCTCCCCACACATACAACAACAACCTAAAACCACTCTTGACACCTATTCTCACATCGCTCTAAGGGCTAAAGCTCAGGCTCTCGTCACTGACCTGGCTGTTGATGAAGACGTCTTTCCACTATCACTCAAAGACTAAAGTATGAAAATATCCAGCAAAAGCAATCACCATCACAATCCCGAGATAATATACCCATCCGATCCCTCCCCGCAACGTCCTCTGATATACATACTCGCGGAAAACTAAATGGAGCAAGTGCCCTTTGACAGCGCGACTTCCGGGGGGGAGGACTAGAGAAGGAAGTGGTCCCAAGGGCTGTCTTCCTGTCTGCATGACTAACGCTGTCCAACATTGACTCAACAAGCTCTACTGACCCTACCTTCCATACGGTACCTGTCAATCGAAATTCTATTTCTCCTAGCTGTCGCTCAGTCTTCAACCTAGCCTGCGTATCTGTAAAGACCTCTCTCCTTCTCCACTAGGATCTTCTTTCCATCTTCCTATCAGACACGAACATCACTACCCTTTACTAAAGCCCTCTGCTGGACTCGTTCCAGTCCTGTCTGCTAGGATAACATACACCAGTCTCTAAGCTGGACACCTTCAATATTGCTTCTAGAACTTTCTGAACTACGTGGCGTATGCTAACTTCTAGACGTCTCAATAACCAACAATTCTCTCAGCTAACTCTCTTCTTGGACGATGCCCGCATAAGCAAATCAGGGTTCCCGACGTGCTACACAAATCAATAATACATGAAATGTAAAAAAGAGTTGAATATGTGTATTATATAAAAAGTGTTTTTGGTATATTTTTTTTATTTATTAGTTTGTGGTTTTTTTTTTGTTTGTTTGTGTGTGTGGGGGTGGGGGGGGGGGGGGGGGGTGGGGGTGGGGGGGGGGGGGGGGGGGGGGGGTGGTGGTTGGGGGGGGGGTGGGTGTGCCAGTCTATCATCCACTTGCCTTAGTTAAAGTCTCAAAATGACCTCCTAGGACAGCAAAATCCTCAAGAAGTAACTACTACATTTGTTGGCTTCTCTTGGATCTCTCTGGACCAGCATTGCGACACTGTGGATCACCAACTACTCCTCAGCATGCTCAGCACCAATGGCCTCCTAGGACATCAGCATCTCGGCTTGGTCTCGTCACTCACCTCCTCTTGACCAGCTCCATTCATGTGTCATTAAAATTTTCTGGTTCGACCTCCTCCTACTCTTCCTCTTAGCTGTGATGGAGGTCCTCAGGATTACAGTTCTAGTCTCTCCTCTTTTCAATTGTACGACAGCCCCATAGGACAAAACGCATCAAGTGAGATTTGCTATCCCAGTACCATGCTCTATGCGGATGAAAACCTACTATTAATACACCTCCTCACTGGTGAAAAATCACTTCAGCCTTTCTACTAACACGCAGCTGGACTAATCCTAGGATTCCGCTCAGTCTCGGTGCACATACAATAGATCTATCCATCTTCCATTACTGAAACTAAACCATCACTAAATACTTGAACTTCTATGCACTTTTATTCACGACATTCTACTAACCAACACCCCCCCAGACTATTCTGATTCTCTCTGGTAGGTGTGTGTAAACCAAGTAGCTCCAATTCTTTCTCCTAGGGCAGCAAGACCGCGACTGTTCGTCAGAGTGTAATTTATTGGTATTCTGACTCTTGACGCTTACTCCCATACGAATCCTAATCCCTTGCAGCGCTCCTGTCAACTGCACCTCAAGAATAGCTCCAAATCACTGTGGAAAACGACTCAAAGCTCTCATTTACTGCTCTTATTCTTTCGTCGTCTTGACTACTGCAACTCCAATTGTCTATATGCGTCTGCTCCTTCTCTGCAAACTTCTCCCCTCTGCCAATCATGTCTCAAAAAAAAAAAAATCAGAGCACCAGGCTTGTCTTTCTCTCAAGCCAGCTATACTGGAAACATTGCCGAAATCCTAACCCTGTGCTAGTCACTAGCAGCTGTGTTAGCCACACAGGTAGCAAGTGTACATAAATAAAACTCAAAGTCACTCTCACATCTCAAAAAGCTCTTCCATCAGCACTGCTCCTCCGCAACTATCTGCCTTTGCCCTAGTTCTCTGTCTTACGCCGCAGTACCCCGTGCTCTCCGCATCTGCTGATGATATCAGACCATTACCTCAATCATCCGAACGTACTCCTCAAATGGACCTCGTCTCACAGAGGATTATCACAGCGTGCGGGCTATCCCAATGTATCTTTGCTGAATATGCTAACCGAGCGCAGAAGGTCGATCATGGCAACATTTCACAACCCTTCACATTTTAAGAGGTCCCTTAGAGAAGACATCTCTCAATTTCGTCTAGGCGCGCTACAAAGAGTATTCCTAATACTGCTATCACACACAATCTGTCACCTCCAGCTGCCACTTGGTGCACGTGTTCATCAGGCACTTAGTCTGTATTATTAGATGTACAGATCTGGGTGGCAGGTCATACCATTCTTATGTAAATACACCCCCTATTTTTATTTGAACATGGCCGGCACCTTTGTCAAACTTGGCACAATGCGTTACCGTAGTGTTGTCACGGCCATTACACCCGTAATAGGGATTGTAAGACTCTCACGAAGCAGGCCCTCACACCTTGTGTCTCATTTGTAAGTACTGTTTTTAATGTGTTTAATGAGACTTGTATGTTTACCGCTAAATTTGTTAAAGTGGCTGGCGCGGAAATATGTTGCTGCTATTGACAATAATAAGATTATTAAGTTAGATTTTGATATTAATTTACTTTGCCATAGACATAAGGTGGAAGTGAAAGAGTAGAGGCAGTGATATGGTAATAGTGGTGTGGAGTGATTAGGGGAGAGTGTGAACGGGGAGGTAGCGGAAGGGAGTGTTCTACAGTTGTGAATAAGACAGGGCAGGTAAGGAGCTAATGTTGGTATAGTGGGGCACTATTGGAGAGTAACTAGGTGGAAAAGGTGAGGTAGCCATTAGGGTATAGGTGGAAGTGAGGGGACTAGACTGGACGTGATCCTCCTATGCAAGTGTGTATAGCACGACGATTCTGAAAAATACTAGAAAAAACCTCACCCTTTATTAAATCAAGACTACAACCAGTCACAAGAGCCAAGTCTCCTACAACACAATATGTTAGGATCTGGCATCTAAGGTAAAAGCAAATTGAGGGTTTTTGCCGTCACCAGCTTTCTTTGATCTGCATCATCCTCTATGTTATGCATCCATAGAGTCTGATAGATGCGACCATAAAACTTCCTGAATTCATAACATGATACTCATACTACCAAATTGATCACCTCTATGTATGCCAACAGTTGGTAGAGATCTAAATTGTTACGCCAGCGGTACATGCCATACAAGTGACGCATATATGAGTAGGGATCAAGTTGTACACAGGTGCTACTCTGAGCAGACATATAATGATTATTAGCAGTAGCGTTGTATACATCTCATGTGAACTTACATAACATCTATCTTCCTGAGAGAGTACATTATTTTTACGTATCTACTTGAACTCTAGACCAGAATCGGGCATTTGTTGACTTACACGCGAGCCAAGACTTGCATCTCATTCTACAGTAAATTTTGCCACAATCAAAATGTAGCTTTTAAAAATATCACAGATTTTCTTTTTCCATTCACCCTTCCATTACCATTGTTTGCGCCCTCTCAAATATACAACTCCACTGGATTTTGGTAGGTCTAGACAGGTGATGGGGGCATTTGAATAAAGAGTGAGGTATGGTTCTGAGAGTCATTTAAATGGGATGATAGTGGGTTTTATTGTGTATATTAACATCTTAGGATCGTCAATACACAATGGTATGGTAGAACGGGAGAGAGGTAATTGAGTCACAGCATAATAAGCTTAGTCCTCTAGAGATTGTGCGCGGCTGGTGTGTATTCTAGTTACTTACCATGAATCATTAATTGGTGGGCAGCTGGAACACCAATAATCCTGCCAACCCCTAGAAAGACAGCAGCAGCTAATGATCACTTCATAGTGTGGCGAGGATGGTTTTAATATTTTTCTGTCGAGAAATTGTTGTTTCTGTTTATTTTATAGCATAGATTTTAACCTTTGGACTGATGATATAGGATTTAATCATGGACTCAACAATGCGGGGTGGTCTAGCAATTTGGTTTCCAATTTCATCATAAAATGTACACCCAGGAGGGTCTATGGTGTCAGGAGTTTTAGTTTCAAAGAAAAAAAGTTCTTTATGTTGTGTATTATGGTTTTTCATCCATTTTATTTAGTCAAAATGATAGGTAGATTAGCCGGATCGTTGATCTGAAACAAAGCAGCGCTTCTTTCAATTAGCGAGTGAAAAGGGCTTGGATGATCAACCTACAATGTGAGATTTTTTCACCTTAATGGCTGATACTAACTCGCATTGGTCACCTAAATTGCCATGAGTTACCGTAATAGTACGTTAGACACTCGTAGGACAATTGTGAAAGAGCCAGGTATATGCTATCCGAGAAGACGGACCCTCTACTGTGTAAAGTTCTTTTTTTCTGGGTGCCCTCCTCTTACCAAACCAATGTCCGATCGCCACACACCCTGAGCCACAAGCGCC
This sequence comes from Phyllomedusa bahiana, assembly GCA_025379985.1. Lineage (NCBI taxonomy): Eukaryota > Metazoa > Chordata > Amphibia > Anura > Hylidae > Phyllomedusa > Phyllomedusa bahiana. The sequence goes on along the minus strand of JAODAL010001277.1, from coordinate 226,735 downwards.
AAAAAACCCCTCACCCCGCGCATGCACAGACAGCCTCCAATGCGATACCTGTAGGGATAGACCTCCGCATTTAATTGATAGCTATCAGCGCTTGCAAAAAGCTTTGCTGGTTTTTACTGGCTTAGTTACTAGAAAATGAGGGAACCTGATCCATAGTATTTTTTATTATTTAATTATTTTTTATTATTATTATTATATTATAAGATTATTATTATAAGATTATTATTATTATAGTTGATTAAACACTGGAGTGGAGTACCCAGTTTGTATTTTCCCAATAAATACATTTAAAAACTGAGCGTGGTACCCACTCAATTTATTTCAGTAACCGAACTAAAGATATAAACCAGCAGCTGGAGCCTAATAACGATCAATGATGGGAGGTCCATGGAATTGATATGGGTCCTCTCCCATTGCTAAACACACCAAGCCTGTTGCAGTCGCTGAAGTAAAGTGAACTATCATCAATATGAGAAGAAAGTAAAAACACATTCTGTTGCTAACGCATCTCTCAGCAAGTAACAAGCACTTGGGCGTATGGTGAATAGTGCGATAAAAGTAGAGAAAGTAGTGTCAGACGTTAAGTCGGACAAAAACCATCATTGGCTAACATCAATTACCAAGCATAGAAAAAATAGGACCGAGCTGAAACACATTGTTTTTATTTATTTGAGTAACTCACTCCCGTCAACCACAGCCCCATCTTTAACCATTTTATTAATAAAATAGATACAGTGGCTGTTCTGACGATAAATCCATACACGATTTGTAATAGTTTATAGTTACGCAAAAAGGAAATTACATGGTAAAATAAACAAAAACATCTACGTATCACAGACACAGATATGCTCGGCAAGAATAAGCCATATCAAAGTGTCCAAAAACCGCAATTCAGTCGAAATAGAAAGAGCAGAAAAAGAACTCTCTAAAGATAAAATAGCAAACTTTACTAATTTAAATTTCTGCTTATATAAACTAATTCGCACTTTCTTAGAAGTTTCAGGGTAATTAATATTCTTACACCCTCAATCAAATTGGCCCACAATTAGACGTTAATAGGCCTTTCTATAGTATTCCATAGATAAAATTATAAAAAATCTTGTATGCCATTTATAATTTGGTGAATAAATTTGTGCTTCCAAGGAACCATTTGACCCATAAACAATAAGTTTAAACCCCTATTTAAGTTACAAGATGAAGACCTTTTTGACCAATACTGCTCATACTCATAATGCCATACATGGACAATTGTAAATTAAATATTAATTTACACTAAATATCCGTTCATGCTGACTATTTTATTTGGTCTTTCATGGTCTGCAATAGACCATAAGGATTCACTCCTCAAATGGAACTTATAAAAAAAATATGTATAATAGCTGTCTAGTTATGGGCGAACATGTCATACTCCAGGACCGTGATTAGTCGGATGAAAGTTGTCGAGGGAGAGGGGGGGGGGGGGGGCAGAGGGTGGGGAGAGGGGTGTAGATGGGTTGGGTGGATGTTATAATAAAAGAGTGGGTATGCGTGGTTGCGGGGTGGTGTTGAATATACGGATGAAGGTTCTTTTCTTCCATATTGTGTGGAAGTGCTCCACCATATTACGGAAATTCTGGTCGGGTTCTTCATCATGAGGTGTATTTCTTAGGGCTGAATGATGAAATTCTGTATGTACTTCTCTAGTGGTTTTAGGCTCCGGTGAAACAGCTTCTTAGGATTCTATTGAATAAAGAACGAATCTTAAGATGGGTTAAGGGGGGGGGGTTGACGAATGGTGGGTATTTGGGGGGGGGTGGGGGGGGGGTTTTTGAGTTCTGCGGAGATTAATACTTAGTTGGGGGTGTTATACACATATGGGTTAGGTATTGGCTGTTATGTTCGAGTTACTGGTAATCTTATCTGTTAGAAATTGGAACCACTCGAAAGAGGTCAGTCTGTAGCAACACTGGAAGCTATATTGTTAGTGACGGATCGTCCATCATAGAGAATTATACCTCTTGAAGCTAGGGTAGTCTGAACCGGATAGGTTTCATGGAGAGGGTTTGGGGGCCTGTGTCTTGTCAGCAGCAGATCTCAGGTTAGGTACATATAACACTATGTGTGATGGTGAGTGGACGAACGCAGGTGAGATGGGAGGCAAAGATTCCTGGTCAGCGTTCTATATTTAAGTGCTGGACTAAGTAAATGTGTGGTACTGCGGATAGGAGGTTAAGGTCGGGAATTGGTACTCACATCCGTGAGAAGTGACATGATACTCGAATTCCTATAAGGCGATTTAGCTACATTCTTGATAGCATCTACTTTCTGTATTATGTTAGTGACAAAGGAAAGTATCAAAGCTATTTTCTGTCACTGTCGGTGTGCGAGGCAACTATCCGTCCCATTTAATGTATTGTAGAAATGCTTGTATGATTTCTGATGAATGTTAGTATTCGTGTTTCCCCTAATCTGTTTAATTGTCTATACAAATAAGTGAAAAAGTTTCATTAACAATATATAACATTATAGGAAAATTTCTTTTACATAAATAAGAGGATGACGACGAGGAATATTGAAGAGAATAATGAACCTGATTTTACAAGGGAGGCATTTGCAATACCTTATCATAGGCTAACTCTTGACTCTGCGGAACAACCGATCTGCCTCTCACCTCTTGCCCTCATTGCAAAGACTGAGACTCCATCATATCCGCCCCGTCCAAAAATGTCAAATCCGATAAACTTCCTAAGGCAAAGGAAGATATATCTGTCTCCTTGGATTCTCTTTCAGTCAGAAACAGATATACCCTCTTCTCCCTGAATTCAGAGAGATTGCACATGTATTGATTATGTTTTCAGTCTTTGAGCAAACCCTGATCATGTACAGTGAAGTTCTGCAGCAAAATATCACATCTAGATAAGTCTGATTTGTTTTTTAATTTTAGGGTCTGATCAGTCAGGTCTTTCAAATGTTTGGTAGAGGCTTCAAGCGTAGGTTTCTCCTCTTCCAGTAATAGATGCATCACCCTAATGGAACTATCGTTTGGAGATTCCTTCCCCCATCTTCTACTGTGAGGGGGGGGGGGGGGGGGCGGAGGGGGGGGGGGGGGGGGGGGGGGGCGGCGGTGGGGGGGGGGGCGGGGGGGGGGTGGGGGGGGGAGGGGAGGCGTACCTGGCGGAGGGGGGTGGGGGAGGTGGTGAGAGGCGAGTGTTAGTAAAACCTTCTGAATCGATATCCCCATTCATTACAGCATTTCTTAATCACGTATAACCCAAATTGCACCAGCCAGTGAGTAACTTACAAAAAACATCAAAATTGTAATGTCTCCTTGAGGCCCGCCCTGGTATTAATAGCTCTCAAACCACAATATCTGACTCCACAACTTCTAAGACGTGCAAGTACAAATACCCACACGCCAAACATAATGTGGTGGCTTTCGCCCAAAATAAATCACTAAGAACAACAGGACATGATTGGGGATTTCACCATCATTGGAAAACACAAACATGTCAAGCTAAACCAGATCCCCACCATATTACACGCGACATCCCTGAGAGTAGAATCCCCACAACCTACAGCCATATCAAACGGTGACATTTACATAGTCCCACATCTACCAGCGGCGATTACCAAGAGTCCCAAGAACACTCAACACATCGTAGAATAACAAATACGAAACTCTCTTGAGGGAAATATACCATGTCCCTTTTAACATATGAATACATATACAGATTGATGTATGGGCAGAACACATAATTCTCTCCACATCTGAATGTGCCAATTGGCCTTCTGTCCAGTCAAGTGGCCTCTCTCCTAGGTCATGAATAATGGCTATGAATAATCCTATCTCTCAGGGAACTTCCATTTTGGTAGGTTATCTGAGGTTTTTCAGGTAAAATGTCAAGCAAATCTTCTTCTGAGCATAGGATATTACAATATTTATTGATCACTTTTCTAATTTAGAAGACCTATCATTAAAAGTTGCGATAATTCTAGTCATTTTCTTGCCTTTCTCATTTCTCTGCCTTGGTGTCACGAGTTTATAGCCTTCTTGTATAATCTGCAAAGGATATCCACGTTTCTCAAACTGCATATCCAAATCAAATGCCTTTCTGTGAAAATAACCCGTAGGGAAAAGATTTACACCGATTTTCAAAAAAACAGTCCACCTGGGAGACCCTTATTCGGGGCAACAGTTGAGATAGAATAATATTTAACCCTCAGTGTAAGCACATAACCAAAACATTATAAGCTCATAACTATTAATGTCATTATCACATTTTATCTAACACACAAGATATTGAGACACAATGAACCAGATCAAACAAGCCACACGACCAGACCATTTCACTCAGGCAGCAGTAGCAAGGGGTACGGGTGGGATACCACAAACTCCCTCTCTTAAAAAAAGCAATCCTCTGCATCCGGCTGAAGGGTGGATATTATTTGAACAGCATAGATTAAAAAACCGCCCAACGCTAGTCATGGTATATACACAATGTATGAGCAACTTTTACACTAACAGGTAACCAAAACAGGTTGAATCAAAACCCTCGTCGTCCTCGCCGCGCTCCACAACTCATTAAATGGGCAAGCAGACCCCAGATTCTTCACCATACGACCATATTAGGTATTGTATACATAACCCCCATTTTCCCCCCCTTAGACCAAGCCCTATTAACCCTAAACATAGATTTGGCCTCACCCCCGACCCAAAGATTGCAAAACCCAATACCCACTCCACCCCATTCCCACACAACCACTCCATGAACCCCCACAGCTTATCCCCCTATCAAAAGTACTACCCGACTCCCAATCCTACTTTTTACTTCCCAGCTCACAACCCATACCCACCCACTTCCCCCTTATCACTCGTACTCACCCCCAACGCCCTGCCCCCCCTCCCCAAACTCCCACCCATACCCACTATCACCCAGAACCCACCCACCTAATTCATATGTGATAAGTGCAACAGCAAATCCCCTAAAAAATAAAAATCTACCACCACATCAACCCTTTAGAACAAGAACATGATTATAGCTATAGCCTAAACCACTTCAAGAAGGGCATACTAAGATTACGACAGCTGCAACGCAACAATACCCTCCCCTTACCTACACAGGAACTTCTATAGATGACCTTACCTGTAAAAGGTTTTTCTGTGTGATGACTTTCCCCAAGCTGGGGATAGCAGCTTTGTGCATCCATCTTGTGGCTGCTACCAAATTTCCCTCTTTCTCTAGAAGGTAGACAAATGAGTACCCTCAACTCACGTTTCAAATCCTACTTCATCAGAGGATAACATAAACTGGCTAAAATTAGACATGAAAGGTAACCTACTCACCATTATTTGCTATTTGTGGTAAAATGGCCCGTGCTTTCTTTTGATCACCCGTGTCTCGATCTGTGGCTCCAAGATGCACAAGGCAATGTTCAGGAACAAATCCAATGAACAACACCGTGAATAATGCATTAAAAGAAGACTTTATGACGAGCTACACACCAGTACCCCAACCACCCTCCTGCTATGCCATGCCAGGCATTCACAACAACAGGAGCCACAATAGACGCAAATCGTCTGACAAATTATACGTGCGGAGTTAACATGTGTCTGCCCTAAGACGAAGCAACGTCACAACTGAAAAACAGCCATAATATAAATATTTGCTAATAATCACTTCAATAATTAAAAACTAACAACCACGCTGTGGAAATACAGATTCTACCCTGCGACTCCTGTGAGACGCCGGGTACTGCTGGATAAGCTAACAAACCAACCGATACTGTGCGTAAAACAGGGTAAGGTCATGGTAAATGACCTCAGAAGCGTATTCACAGGGAACGCGCGTCACCATCACGATGTGCACGCCGCTTTTGTAATGATAGTTAGGTTAATCACAATCCGAAATCAGTTTCTACTGGAAAGTTACCAAAACCATCTGGGAGGAGTCTCCAAGCTCCATCCCCTCACACCATCAGGATGGAACAAACAGATTTGGTCCAGTCCTGGTCTACCCATTTGAGAGGACAGTAGGCTCTATAGCTGCTCCTGTTAAATAATATTCTCAGAAATTCATTAGGAATGGAGTCCACACGCCAGTATGAATTATACATCTATTAACACATTGATTTGGGGGATCGGTATCTTTCCGCAAGTTGCTGATTCACCCGTCCCCCTCAACCATTGACATGTACATCTTCCGCTCGAAAACCAGGTAGAAGAATGAACATGATCTAAGCTTTTCGGACCGCCGGTGGTGTAAAAAAAACATCCAGCAGAAAATCCATTCAGTGTGGACTGCTGAACGTATTTTCTATTAAAGTCTATCTGGATGGTTGACAGTTGCTTTACAGACGGCTTTCAAATCCGGAAACCGTCTGTAAATCCGACCGAAAAAACTACTCGGGAAGGACCGTACCCTTGAACACAGACCTGACCTGTATACCCTGCAAGACTGGCTTAAACCCTAGCACAAACCCACGCATCCCCACGCCAACCTGCTGCAAAGGAATATATTTAAACTAGTCCTGGGACAAAGATAATGTTGGATCAACACTGGTACTCCGTGTTTCTGAATAATCACTGACACGCCTGTTCCACCCACAAACGCACCCTGATTTACATATAACCAAGTCTTCACACCCGGAAGAATGGAGCAACAAAACACCCTACGCCCCCTCGGGCTCCCTAACACGATTGCTCTCCAAATAGCAATAAAACAGTGTATCATAAGTTTCTCATAGAAAAGCCCCTGCCATTCCAAACTTCCACAACGTGAACCTAGTCCAGCCCTAGCCTGCTGCACACGAGCCATTTTACTCCCCATCCATCGATTCTGACACTCCTACAAAAAAAACGCCCGGTCCCCAACCAGATCCTGACCCACCGACCAAATCATGCTTGGACTATGTTTCCCCATAAATATACCCTTTATGCAGTACAAAGAGTCATCTGTACCCGATTGCCAACAGAGACTTTAACCCTGTTTATAGCATACAAAGTGATCATCTCCTCATATACGTGAACATAGTAAACTTGCTCTACTACCCCTTAAAGAGAGACTGTAACCTGTCATTACTGTTTCATAAACTACATTCAGAAAAGAAGTCAACTGAAAAAATCATAGATTAGTACTTACTGTATTTCATTGCATGAACATCACTGGAACCCCTACACCAGACATCAATTACCAAAAGTAGGATGCCCCCCGCATTCATGACTACCCCTATTTACATGTGATATGTGACTAACACCAAACTATCAGTCTGTTGAACTACAATTCCCAGATGGGCCTCACCAAAAACTAAGCATTTTCCGTGGCTCACAACACAGTCCACACCTTTCACGACAACACAAATGGCCACTTTATTAGCTTGCCACAGAATATGCACATAGAATCTGCCATTGACACTGTTTCAATATATAACCAAACCTCCGTACATTCACCCCAAAACCGGCACTTCAGTGCCACGCGTCCAAAACCCAACTGTAATCGAACAAAGCAAACAACACTACAACAATTTTATCCCTTATGAAATTGCCGACACAATGGTAGCCTACTTACCATTTTTAATTTTTTGCAATAACCCCCATAATTACTCCCCATGTTACATATCTACCTAATTAAAATCAACCCGCAGTTTAGTTTATTATATAGACAGGATATTATAAAAGACAACCCACACGTCCACATATCCGATAAACGGCGAAAACAGTCCAAAAAATACATTAAATCCAGAAATTAAACCGCCCATCAAGAGGTCACATCCACCATGTGTCATTAAAGTTCCTCAACTATACCCTTAAATAATTGAAGTTCATGATAATTTGATGTGTCGGTCTATCATCTCTCAATCAACTCTCGTCCGGAGCTTTACTAACAATACACACAATAAAACTACGCACGAATTTCTCTCGTCTCTCTCTAACTCTGTCTCGCTCTCTTGTCTTTCTCACTGGCTCTGTCTCTCACTCTAGTGTTTTATCTCTCTCTCTATGTCTCTTTCAATTTCTCTCTCTCTCTATTGTTCTCGTTCGTGCCTGCTTGCTATTAAGGTCTCTCTCTCTCTCTCTCTCTCTCAATGTCTCTCTCAACAGCTCGCTCCATAGCTCTCTCCATGCTTTCCTCTCCCTGTCATTGATCCTAACTTCTTGTATAAGCCGGCCTCGATCGGCTCACGACGTCTCGTTGTCTCTCTCCTGGTCCTTATCTTGTTTCTGTTTTGCCTTTACCTCTTGTTTCTCTCTTGCGATCACTTTCTTTGTCTCTCACTCGATAGCTCACTTGTTATCTCTCTCGTCATGTCTCTCTTGTTCCTTCTCGTGCTTCTTTCTTGTCTTTCTCCTTTCTCTCTTTCTCATGATCTCTTGTGTCTTACTCTTGTGTCTTGCCCTCTCTCTTACTTTCTGTCTGTTGTCTCTCTTTCTCTCTGTTTTCTCTCTTTCTTGATCTCTCCTGTGCTCTCTCTGTGTCTCCTGCTCTCCATCTCTTCTCTTGCTCTCACTGGCTCTCTCACTCTCTGTCTCTTGTTCTCTTTTGCTTTCTCTCGCTCTCTCTTGTCATGCTCTTTTGCGCTCCCTCTCTTCCTTGCTCTCTCTCATGCTCTCCCTCTTTCTTTCTGTCTCTCTTGCTTTCTATCTTTCTTGCTCTCTCGTGCTTTGTTTCTCTCTCTATTCACTCTTGATCTCTTATATCATCTCTCGCGCTTTCTCTCTCACACTCTCTTTCTCACTCACTCTTGCACTCTCTCTGTCTCTCACCTTATCTTGTTTTCTCTTTTCCTTCTCTTGTCTCTCATTGTCTCTCGATCTCTCTTTAGCTCTCTCTCACTTTTGCTCTTGTTCTCGCTCTCACACTTTGTCTCTGTCTGTCTCGCTTTCCCTCACCCTTTCACTTGCTTCCTCTCTCACACTCTTGCACTACTGCTCACTCTCACTCTGTCTTTTTTCTCTCACATTCTGTCTCGTTCTAACTCTCTTGCGCTCACTCTTCTCTCTCTCTCTATGTCACTTGCTCTCTCACTCTCTCTCTGTGTTGGCAAAATTTAAGGGGCTGTTCACATGCTAGAGTAACATTTAAGCATGGAATCCACACAGATCCTGCTGTTCAAATCTGCATCAACTGCCATGTTTTAAAGGAGTATTTTTTACCTCAGTACATGCTTATTGCATGTGGACTTAGAGGCTTTTTTTCGGATCTGTTTTCTGGTATTTTGCAGTCAAAGCAAATTCATGCCTATTGATTTTGGATCCGGATCCACGTTAAAATTCACATGCAATACATGTACAAATGTTCTGGGCACTTATTGCATGAGTATTTTAGCCATCCCATTGACCGACCGAAGATGCATGGCCATGCATCAGTTTTGAAAACCGCACGCTGAAAATATGTATTGTATAATCTACAATGCGGATTTGCTACCGAGGTCAATGGGAATCCTTAAGGTGGATTCTGTATGGAATCCATCTGGAAATGCTTGTCGTGTGAACATGCCCCTAGGCCCTTTCAGGTCTGGTGCTTAAATGGTTGAAAAGTTTTTCCCACAACAAAGATTTATCACATATCTACAGAATAGGTCATAAATGTCTTATTCCTAGTGGTCCCACCGATCTCGCTAAGCAAGAGCAATCCTTGTAGTGAGTAAACCCCTTTAACTATCTTGACATTTTTCTTTCAATTCTCTCTTATTCATTGTATCTACCATAAAGCATAGGCACTCTGCTGCACTGCATATACAGATACAGGAAGTAAACTTATTTTCAACATGATTGGCCTCAGGGAAGGCTTTAAAAAAGAAAAAATATTTTTCTTCTATGAACTCTTGTCTAATTAATTGAAACAATACTTTAGCTGTCCAGTGGGACAGTTGTTGTTCTATGTATTATTGTACAGTGCCTGGTGTAAAGATAATACTTGGAAAAATGCAAATCACTAGAGCAAGCGCTGTAATAATATTCAAAATCATAACACCAATTATAACAAATAATTCTTCTCATCTGATTTACCTTTTTTAAAACACAATAAATACACTTTATTAATTGTATGCAGCAACACAAGATTCAAGTATTGTATTCCAGATAAAAATGGCAACGTTTTCCATCAGTTCTGGGCCTTTTCAGGTCATATTTGGGAACAAAAATAAAAATCAGAAATAATGCTACCAAGATAATATATCAGGCTGAGGAAGGAAGAGAGAGAAGAATGCAAAGAAGAAAATAATGTAGAATTAAAAGAAAGAAGAACCACAATGGAGGGTACAGCAATGGTAATGGTAATAACAAAGTAAAAGGGGGACCCTACAGGAGTAACATAGCTGATATGGTGATAGCTTACCAATATGTAGATAGTGGAACAATTAAAAGGACACTAACACTATTTTTTTTTAATTTATCGACAAGCATTATGTGACTATTTAATGAACACTGTTCTTTTTTTCATATCCATAACTTCTCCTGTTTTCTGATTTCCCCGCTGAGCAAGACAATGATGATCACCTGACAGTTCTCTTCCAGGCTCACTAATGGCCTGAGAGGTGTAAGCAGGGCTGCCGTTAGGGCAGTACAAGCAGTACTCCCGTTCCGGTACCGCCACCTTGCTTCACAGTAAGGTAGAGAAAACAGCCCAAAGGCCATATCAGCTTTCTGTCCTGCTAGGATGGGGCCCACGCTGTGAGTCACAGCTGCACCGCGCGGCATAGCTTTACACAGCTCCTTTCAATGTGATTTACTTCCACTGCACAGCCTCAGCCTGTAACCGGAGCAGCCAGGGCCTTTCCTCCTCCCTCTGGCTGTGGGCGGAATGGCAACAAATTAAATCAGTTTCCTCCATGTGGGGCCCCACTCAAGTTCTCCCACTACCAACATATTGGGGCCCACTATCTACCTACTTATGGGGGACCCTATATAACTAACTACCAGGGCACCAAGAGGCTAATTATTATTATTTGGGGCACTATTGATGGGGAGTTTGTACATGTTGGGGGGGGCACAGGTGGGAAGATGATAAAGTGAGGAGTCTCAGGTGTTTGTGCTGTGAACGAGTGGTGGCCGGGAGAAGTCGCTATGGTGGCCTGGACCAGATGGAGAAGAAAAGGAAAAGTGAACAACTCATCAGACAAGACATCACCTGTGAGTCACTAAACGCACTTTGTTCACTCTTATCTACCAGTATGAGCCACATGTATGAAAACTGTCTATGTGTAAGACTGTCTTTGTTGCCCATAGCAACCAATCAGAGCTCATAGCAACCAATCAGAGCTCCTCTTTCATTTTATATATTGCTCTAAAAACATGAAAGGGGAATTCTGATTGATTAATATGAGCTCTGATCGGTTGCTATGGGCAACAAAGACTGTCTTAAACCTAGACAGTTTTCAAACATGTCACAATATCTGGTCAGTGTATGGTGGTAATATTGGTCTTATTATAATGGATTATATTTAGTAACAGTATCTTGGAATTATTCTGCATATTTATGGTGGAATTATGTGGTGATGATGTGGGGTATTATTAGGTCTTTGTATATTGTAGTTATTGGTAATATCGGTCTTAGTATACTGGTTTGGTCAGTGATAAGTGGGTGTATTAGTTTGTCTTTGTATATTGTTTGGCAATATTGGTCTGGATAAACTGGTTTGATCAGTAACATTATAGTGGTGAGATGCGGTGATCATGTGGCGGTACTTTCTAGCCCTTGTATACTTACTGAGCCACATATTTAGAAAAAACTGTCGTTCTAAAACCCCAAAAAGAAAAAATCCAAAAACAAGGGGCCCAATTGCATTTTTTTTGGGGTTTAGGGGGGGGGGGGATGCTGGGCATGGTTGGTGGGGGTGTTGAGATGGGGTTGAAAGGGGCAAGATTGACAGGGGTGGGGTTGACAGGGGGGGCCCGAAGTTGCCGGGGGGGGGGCCCAGACATTTTAGCTGTAAGGGGCCCTGGAATTTCTGATGGCGGCCCTGGGTGTAAGTGTTAGCAGCAAAACCTAATAAGTGTGAAGAAAACTGAATATCCCCCACACACATGCACACCAAAAAAGATTAACCCATTAGCCTTTCATGTATTGCTTTTGTTACAGACCTGTCAGTTTAGTCTAATACGGGGTATTTTATCAATTTTGGATTTTTGCGAATTCGCCCACCCCCCAAACCATTGAACTCACATTTCTCCCAAAAAAAAGGGGGGGTAGAAATTGTGCATGTTCCAAGTTTTAGGATGCCCAGGCGGGAAAAAACATTTAGTGTAACTAGAAAGGATTTTATAATAAAGTTATGATGAGGGCTTCTTGATGGCTTCCAATGGTTTCCAAAACCAAAAACCATAAAAAGTCCAACCAGAAACCATGCCGGGGTGGATAAAAAACCCTTACAGAATCCTTATATATGATAGCATCAAACTGATGGCCAAGGCCCAGTGCAGGAGTCTCACACGTAAATTACTGGTTAAGAGAAAGGAACAGAGAAGACCTGCTTTGAAACAATTACTCATTAGTCATAAAATTTCTTTTAAAACTATTGCAGAAACAGAATACACAAATTGTTTTAAGATTTCCTTTTACTGTTATTCTGTCCGTTTTGTAGTGGAAAGTCCTGTGTGCCCAAGTTGTGCCGTATTCTCCAACAAATATTAACCTTTCTGGCTTGTAAAGCTGGGCAGTGAGCCAGAACTGTGGAGTCGATCCAATGTTTTACTAATTAAATTTTAAGTTAAAACAAAACATAACTATGTTGAATCACACTGACAGCTTTTCATGTGAAAGGACTGAAACATGTGTTCCATCTTATAGTTAATGATTAATACTACTAAAGATATCTGTAATATCGAACAAAATTGTGAGACTGAAGAAAAAATACAACTCAAAAATTACAAATAAAGTCTAACAAATTAATAAAGAAAATTAAAAAATAAGCACATTGCATATTGAAAACTAAAAGAAGGTTTTTAAAATAGAAATAAAAGGATTGGCTAAGATTTTTTTTTTTTTTTCACCAGACAGGATGCCACTGTTGTGCATAAGTAATGTATGGTATAAAAGGTCAATCCTATAATGCATACCTCCCAACTGTTCCGTATCTTGCTGGACATTACCGGATTCCGGGGGCTGTCCCGCAGTCCCAGGCTGCTGGAGTTATGTCCCAAGGATCCAGGGCAAATGCCCGGATTCCAAAATGGCCCTGTTGTTTTTAACTGTTTGTGCGTCCTCGGGATGTGGAGACAGTTAAAGTATGCTCGCTGACTCACCCGTTATGGGGGGGGGCAGCAAAACATCCATACAAACTGACATTGCGCATTTTATATTGGGCGCACCGGGAAAACCCAACAAATTAAACCTCCCCCCCAAAGTCATTGGGGAAGGGGTGACTGTCCACCCGCAGCAGCACGCACAACATGCACTGAGGGAGGTAAGTATTGCTCTTTGCCCCCCAAAGCTTATTCAGATATTCTGGATCTTAACCCCTTACCGCCGGAGCCAGTTTTGGCCTCTCTGACAGAACCCCATTTTTGAAATCTGTCATGTGTCATTTATGTGAGGAATAACTTTTTGACACTTTACCTATCCATGTGATTCAGAGGACTGTTTTATCGTGACACCATAGTGCTTAAAGATAGTAAGAAATTTTTGTCCAAAAAATGATTGTTTATTTTGGTGAAAAATATCAATTATCGTGAAATTTTTTTTATAAAGTTTATAACTAGCATCTTACCGTATGTCGCTGTCGTTTGGAATCATTTTTTTAATGTTCTTTTTTTTTTTTTTTACGAAATGTAGGGGGCTTATAAAATTTAGTTAGTTAATATTTTCAAATTTTCAAGAAATTTGAATACACATTTTTTAGGGACCATGTCAAGTTCTAACGTGACTTTGGATTGACCTGTATGTTAGGAAACCCCCATAATAAATGACCGCATCTAAGAAAACTACATCCCTTAAAGTATTCAAAAACGGATTTAGGAAGTTAATAACGCATTAGGTGTTTCACAGGAATGAAGCAAAGTGGGAAGTGAAATTTCAAAAATTTCACTTTTTTTTGCAGATGATTTTTTCAATTTTTATTCATTGTATGACAAGAATACGGTAAATGTTGATCAGGAATGAAAATAATATGATTCCCCAGATTCTGCCGTTTTCAGAGTATCCCATATGTGCCCTCCTGGTGCATTATTTGTCAAACCACTAACCCAGAATAGGAGGAGCACGCTATGGAATCTGGGGCCTCATTTTCATTACGATTTTTATTTGGGCATTTCAGGTTTGCGGACACCCTAAGGTTCCAAACTTTAATAAATTACCCCTAAAAAAGATCCCCATATTGGAAAACTACACCCCTTACAGAATATTTCCAGAGGTGTTTGTGTTGTGAGTATATCGACCCCACAGGGTATCACAAATTTTTTTAGCGTTCGGCTCTAAAATTAAATTTTTTTTTTTTTACAATAATCACTGCAATTTTAGCTGAAAATGTTTTAATTTTTACAAGAATCTTGGAAAAAAAGCCCCAAATTTGTGTTACACAATTTCTTCATGGTTAAGCAATACCCTACATGTGGGAGTAAATGCTGTTTGGGCGCATGGCAGGGGGTACAAGGGAGGGGGCGACTGTTTGGCTTTTGGGAGCACAGTTATTGGTGGGGCCAATGTCGCATCTTGGCCAAAAAAAAAAAGAAAAAAAAGACCCCCAAAGTACTAGAACCGGTAAACTTCAGAAGTTTCCCATTTTGGATTCAAAACCCCTCAGGATCTCATCTAAGGGTGTATTTTGCATTTTGGCGCACAGGTGTTCGTAGTTTTTTTTTAGCATTTGGCCATGGAAATGGAGGGGGAAACGCAGCTCCGCCATTGTTTCTTGGGCTTCATTTTTAAAGTAAGTATTCGCCATACGGGCTACATGACAGGTATAACTTTACTATGGGGGTCTCGGTACAATTCAATGTTTATAAATTTTATATAGTTTTTTATGTTTATTACTTTACACTATAGAAGCGAGGTTTTATAAAAGATAGTGTTTTTATGTAGTTCCTATTCTGACAAGCCATAGCTTTCTATATTTTTTGCAATGGAGCTGCTCTGTGGGCTTTTTTTTACGAGATGAGTTGGGGGGGGGATGGGGGTTTTTTTTTAATTTTTGGTACCACTTACGCGGGGGCATGTGATGCGTTTGATCATTTTTTTCTTTATTGAGGTTTTGTGAGCATTTTGTACAAATTCAGCAATCCTTGGTAGTGTTTATTATTTTTATTTTTTATACGCGGGCACTGCTGCAGTAATAAATGACATGCCAGTTGTTACTAAGGAGGTTGATACGAATACGTGACTACCACATTGTATAATTTTTTAATGTGTTTTACTGCTTTTACACAATAAAAACTCTTTTATTTGAAAGGAAAACACGTTAGCATCGCCGCAGTTCGAGAGCCATAACTTTTTTTATTTTTTGTTGATGGAGCTGTATAGGGCTTTTTTTCGGGGATGAGTTGACGTTTTTATTGGGTAACATTTTTTTTGGGGGGACAAGACTTTATGATCGCTTTTAAATCGTTTTTTGGATGGCAGGGTGAAGAATAATACTGCAATCCTTGCAGTGTATTTTATTTTTATTTTTATTGGTTTCACCGTGCAGTATCCGTGAAAAGTTAGTTTTACTCTGTGGCGTTGAGGTACGATTATGGTGATACCCAATTAATTTTATGTAGTTTTTTTTACTTTTAAAGAACAATTTTTTGAAAAAAAGTGTTTTTATTGGGTAAAAACAATAGTTATGCATCGCTATCTTCTAATAGCCAAAACTTTTTTACTATTTCTGTATACAGAGCTTGTGTAAGGACTTTTTTTTTGCGGGTATGAATGATGTTTTATTTGGCATTATAACTATAATGTTGACTATGAGTTGTTGATTACTTTTTACCTCCATTTTATGTGCTGCGGAAGAATTCTGTGGACTGTTTTCTTGTTTTGTTTTTTACGGCGTTCACCGTACGGCGTTTATTAAACATGACAGATTTATAGGGTGGGTCGCCTACGCACGCGGCGATACAAAATTGGCGTACTTTATTTTTGATCTTTTTTGGGTTGGGGCGATTGGCGTTTGGTATAGGGAAAAGGGCGATGTAACGTCTTTTCATTTTATTTTTTGTGCTTGTGTTTTACTTTTTTACACTTTTTTTTACTTTTTCACACTTTTTACACTTTTCCCCAGGGGGGAATTGCATGAACGATCGACAGATCGTTCATGCAATAGGAGATAGCACAACAAGCTTATAGCTGTATGCTGGTTTCCATGGCAACAATGTACAGTCACGCTTGCCCACATATGCATTTAGTGGGCATTGTGACGTCACAGACAACCCGGATGCTGAATGAGCGTATCTGGTAGGGAGATCGTACCGGGCGCTTGAGATGCCGTTACTGCGCGGAGGATCCGGGGCAGCAGGAGCTCATTCCTGCTGCACGCAGCTGCGAAGTCGCGTCCACGATGTTGCGACATCGGGGGGTTAATCCCCCGCGGCCGGAGCTCACTCCGGCCGTGGGGGATGCGGCATGATGCCAGCAGTAATATACCGCTGGTTCCATGCCGCGATCTTCCGCGCTCCGCCTGTGAGCATGCAAGATCGCCTTGACGTACTCATACGTCAATTTGCAGGAACCCCTACCCGACATTGCCATATGAGTACGGCAAATGTCGGTAAGGGGTTAAATAGATTATCCAGTGTCTGATAAAGCTGGGTGCCTGCTGTGTGAGATGCCAAACAGCTTTCACATGCGCTGGAAAATCTATTCAGTGTCTGGGAAAACTGGGTGATACCGCCTACCCACAGAAGGCAACCAGATTTTGTGTAGCAGGAGATGTGTGGGAGATGTCATCTTTTCTGGATGCTGGATAGCCTATTCAGTATCCAGGAAAGCTGTGTGATGCCCCATCTCTCACAACAGGCACCAGCTTTACTGGATTCCTGCTGTGGGGAATGACACACAGTTTTCCTTGGCATTAGAAAAGCCAGTGACCAGAAAAGCTTGGCTATGCCCCATCCCCTGCAGCAGGCTACAATAGGAAAATTGGTTGTTGTGGGGGATAGGACATCTCCCAGATTTCCTGGGCACTGGAAAGCCGCCTATCCAACCTATTAAATATGAGTGCAGTGTTTCAGTTTTTTTTAAAGGTTTCCCTTTTGGACTATGACAAATTTGTAGGACTATATTGGACTAGTGCTGGGTTTACTTTTTTAATAAAATGGTCAAAGAGGGCTGGTGTTTATTTAAATAAGTATTTTATTTTTCTTTGTTGTATCTGGTTTTATTTTAACAATTTTTCCAGTGTTAGTAATAACAGACAGACTGACAGACGCCTCTCCATTATTATTGCTTGGGCTTGGTGTGAGCCACTAAACCCCTCTCACTATTATGCCAGTACCCAACGCACCAGGGGTACTAGAAAAAGTCAGGATACCGACAGAAGTGTACCCGCTAATGTAATGGTCTGCCTTTGGGGCAGCTGGGGACTGATATTTTTATGCTGTTAAGGGCCTAATATCCATGGACCTTCCCATCCTGATAGTATAAGGCTGCAGCTGCTGGTTTTACCTTGGCTGGTTCTGAAAAAGAGGAGAACATCACGTCATTGTTTATTTAATATTTTTTTCTTTAAGTGAGTAAAAAAAAAGAAAACATGTGGATTTCCCTTATTTTTCATAACCAGCCAAAGTAAAGCCAACAGCATTATCATTGATATAATTGGTCTCAATTTGGTCAGTAAAAGAGATGAGCGAGCACTAAAAAATTCTTGTTCGGGCCGAACCCTGAATTTTTTGACATTCGAACCAAACGCCGAACCGAACGCTGAACCCCATTAAAGTCAATGGGAGCTGATGTTCAGGTTAATTTTTATACTAGCATAGGTGAGGTTGAAGCCACAATTACCTTCTATAAGAGTAAAATGGAAACATGGAACAACTTAGTGAAGACACAGAAAAAAATTCACAGGCTAATATAATTAATTCCTTTCAATGGCTAACTGAAAAGATGAGGACTACGTAGCTATACGAGGTGCAGCGCTAGCAGCTGCTATGGGGTCCCTTTGACACATAAGAAGACGGTGGTATTGGAAATGACACATGGTAACTGGCAGGAGCCCCCTATCACTTTTTTCACCAGGGAACAAGAACATGTCATATATGTGGTGGCAACAAGAACATCCCAACAGGGAACACGGAGGTTCAGCTGGCAGGGCCGTAGTTATAGGGGGAGCAGTAATAGTAAGGACTGCCGTTAGTCATCTATTAACTGTTTCAGGGCCACATGCAGCTAAATCAAATGGGGCCCCCACCCATTACTAGTTCCTATTTTTAACATATTACTGGCCCCCTTTTTGATTAGGGCCCCTGACAGGAGTACTGCCCTATTGGCACCCATGCCAGTTACCATGTGCCATGTCCAATACCGGTGTCTTCTTATGTGTCAAAGGGGCTTTTGGGACACTTCAGGATGCAGGGCCCCATCGCGGCTGCTACCGCCAGGGGTGCCAACAGGGCAGTACTCATGTCAGGGGCCCTAATTGAAAAAGGGCCCACAAATATGTTAAAAAAATAGAAAGTTGCTTTGGCTGTAAGGGGCCTGAAATGGTTAGAAGATGATTACTGCAGACTGATTGATGACTGATGTTAATAGATGACTGAGGGAATGAGTATTTCACATTGTCAAGAAGACATGCTATAGTTTACTAGTTGGTGACATCGGCAGCGGGGCAACAAAGTCTTCAGAGATCCACGCTTGATTCATTTTGATAAATGTCAAATGATCCACATTCTCGGGGGAAAGATAGACGTTTGTCAGTTATCACTCCGTCAGCTGTGCTGAAGGTGCATTCTAAGATAACGCTGGCTGCCGGGCAGGCTAAGATTTGTATGGCGTGTTGAGCAAGCTCAGGCCATTCATCCATTTTGGACACCCATATGTTTAATGGGTCCAGATCAAGTCTAAAAACATCGGTGTTGAGCCGCAGGTAGTCATGGACCATGCTCTTGAGGTGGTCTCGGTGTGTCCGAACGCTTCCCTGTCTTGCAGGAATTGGTGAAGTGGTAAAAATTGAGTTAAAAATGTTAACCTGTGCACTTCTGCCACACTGTCTTCTGCAGCTACTTGCTATTCTACTGCTGTCACGTTGTTGACGTTGTTCCACCGTGACATTAGAATGTGAAGAAGAGCTACAGATGTCTCGAGTTGGTCAGTCTCAAATTCCTGCATTCTACTGTCAATTTGTGTGGGTGGAAGGAAAGTGCTCACTTTTGATTTGTAACATGGATCAAGGAGGGTGGCCACCCAGTAATCTCTGTTCTTTTTGATTGCCTTGATGCGTGGGTCATGTTACAGGTAATGTAGTATCCAAACACTATGTGTGAGATGCAGCCAGGATCTCCCAAGCCTTAGGGTCGAGGGGAACAAACCACATCTTCCCCCTCTACTTCCTCCTCCTCCTCCTGAAATCTGTGCCAACCTCTTACCACTGAAGGGTAATCAGTACCGGTGGTGTCCACCCCTGCCTCATCATCCTCCTCCACTTCCTCATCCTGACCGTCACCAGAGGCCTGGCTAGCATCATGACCTCTACTCTGTGAGCTGAACTGCAATCCTGCACCTGCCCTGGACCTCAAACTACCACCTAAAGAAGACTGATACAGTTGGGAAACAGTTAGGCCTTCTACATCCGACAGCAAGTAAGGCTCTGTGTCCGCCTCATGCTCCTCCATCACTGCCAGGACCTGCTGCCGCAGAGAGTCTAACGCTTGTTGCAGTAAAAATATGACTACAATGGTCATGCTGATAACGCCATTGTCCTGACTGACTATTTTGGTTGCCTCTTCAAAACTGTAAAGGATGTTGCAGAGATCCTTCACCTGCCTCCACTCTCTATGGCTCAACATCCCGAAGTACGCACCACTGCTTGTCAGGCCATGCGACATTTCACACTGCATAATGGCATTACACTGCTGCCACAATCGCTGGAGCATGTGGAGGGTGGAATTCCAGCGTGTTGCCACGTCAACAATGAGATGGTTGGCGGGGAGGCCCAGTTCAGACTGCAGCGCTGCCAGTCGTGCTAAAGCAGGGTGCGAAGGCTGGCATGTGAGCTAAGACCTCGAGCCTTTCTCAACAGACAGTCCATACCCGGGTAGCGCTTGAGAAATTTCTGCACAACCAGGTTCATGATGTGTGCCAGGCAAGGGATGTGGGTAAGTCTACCAATCCTAAGGGCGGTAAGGAGATTTCTCCCATTGTCGCACACCACAGAGCCTGGTGCCAGGTTCTTAGCACCCAGCCACTGGTCGGTCTGAGTGCGCAGAGTCGTTCACAGCTCTTGACCTGTGTGTTGACGGTCTCCAAGATACATTAATTTCAGAATGGCCTGGTTTCTCTTGGCACGGGATACGGCCCATCAAGGTTGTGGAAATGGACTCTACACCATCCCAGCAGTGTGGAAGAGTGTCCGCCAAGACCCATCATCCCCAGAGGCACTGTCATCTACCCAAATCACCTAGTGAACATTCAGTAAGATGTAACGCCCTTGACCATGCTTACTAGTCCATATGTCTGTAGTGCAATGGACTTTGGTGGACATAGATGCAGCCAACGCGCTGGAGATCTTTTCTGCAGTGTGGCGGGCCAGGGCAGGGACAGCTTTTTTGGCAAAGAAATGTCTGCTTGGCATCTGATATTGGGGGCATACCAAGGCCATGATGTGGCGGAACCCATCTGTGTCCACCAGGCGGTAAGGCAACATTTCCAAGGCCAACAGCATCACAATGCCGACATTCAGGCTTTTGGCTTTGGGATGGCTGGGGTGAAAGCATTTCTTATGCTCCCACACCTGGTACATAGAAGGCTTGCTGGTGGACTGGCTGCTGTACGACATGCGGGTCATACTGGGGGAAATGGAAGGTGTAGACTATGTTGCTGGTGGTGGGAATTGGCCGACAATGTCTGGGACTGAGGATGGTGCTTGCCAATGTTGCCGAAGCTGTTCCGGCAGGACCGCTTGGGCTTTAAAACGGTGGAGGCAGAAGTTGTCACGGTGGTTGTAAGCCCAGGACCTGTGTGGCCTTTTTTCTCCAAGTGATTCTTCCACAGCAATTCATTCGGTTAGGCTCGGTTTCGGAAAAAACTTAAAATTTGTGCCGAACTAACCTTTTTCCGAATGGTTTGGCTCAACACTAGTCGGTAACAGTATATTGATAATGTTCAGAAACTAAGATGATATTTCAATCACCTTCATTTTTCAATCATCTATGGGGAAAAAAAACAAATATCTTTTTACCCCAATAGAGGTTATCAAGGATAAAAAGGCATTGTCTCCATAAACAAAATGACTAATTAAGGATTTGTGGTAGTTTGGAATTTGTCAGTCATTTTGTTTATAGAGGCAATACTTTTTTTTATCCTTAAACACCTCTTATTTGCTGGAATACAATAAGTCTGTAGTTCTAATTCTGATTTTAGAGCTGGTCAAATTTTTTTGTCTTTTCTGTGTACAGTATGTTATTATTATTATTTTTATTATTATTATTTATTTTAAAGCACCATTGATTCTATGGCGCTGTACATTCAGGAAGGGGAGTTACATACATAACATATGTCAAACAAGTACAATGATAACGATGAATGACTTACAACTGGTACAAAAGGAGAGAAGACCCTGCCCGTGAGGACTTACAATCTACAGTGGAGGAGGAAAGAGATAGAAGGTGAGGGGCAGACATATTTGTGGGGTAGCATATTGGCTGCTAGGTTATTGTTGGTTATAGGCAATCCTGAACAGATGGGTTTTGAGATTGCTTTTGAACCTGGTGAAGGTGGAGGAGAGTCTGATGTGTTGGGTCAGTGAGTTCCAGAATGTGGCTGAAGCACGGGAGAAGTCTTGGAGATGGTTATGTGAGGAGCTGATAAGAGGAGAGCAGAGAAGAAGGTCCTGTGAGGAGTGGAGATATAGTCAGTGGAGGTATATGGAGACTAAGGCAGAGATGTGTGGAGGGGAGAGGTTATGGAGAGCCTTGTAGGTCATGGTTAGTAACTTGATGTTTTCTCCTTTTACATTGTTATGTGGTAGCTGTATGACCATTATTTAGAGATATTATCCATAAAACATTGTCTAAAGAAATGCTTTTGATACAGGTATAGGGGCGGCTTTGGTGTGGATTCCGCCCCCCAAACAGCGTCAGAAACAACTCTAATACACCTCCAGTTCGCTTCCATTGAATTACATGTAAAAATTGCATCATCCTTCGTATGACACTGATTTTTACATGCTTATTTCGACACTGTTTCCAGCGCTGAAAAATAAGTGACGTGTCAATTCTTGAGGTGTTTTTAACAAAATTTACAAGAGGTAGTTTTCAGGTGAGCATTTGATACTGATTTTGGTGCTTGTAAATAAGCATCCAAATTAGCTGTGTGAACATACCCTTATAGCTATTTGTATGGTTTGATTTATATTACATATATTATTTATATGAATGCATCTCTTTAGACCCAATAACACAGCTGTTGAGTTGGCTCTGGTGTGCTGGTTCAAGTTAGGCATTATTTGGTGTGCTTGGGCATGGTTAGAGGCGTGTCCTGGTATGATGTCATGTATTTGGGCAAAGTTAGTGGATCTGGCCCAGTGTGATGTCATGTACTTGGGTGTAGGTAGAGGTGGCCTGATGTGTCTCTAAAAGTTGGGTGGCATGGTATTCTCACACATGGGAGACTTGCAGAAATAGCTGTAAATAAAATTGTCTCTGAATAGTATTATTTCTGCAGTGTTTGCCTACGTGATAGATCCATTCAGATAAACAGAACAGTCACAGACATTTCTGCAGCAAATCTGTCACATGTCAACGTACTGTTAAAGTGGATAGGGCTTAGCTACCGAGAGTCTCAAAGTTTTTTCATGTATGATAGATAGCATAAATGCTTCTTTAGGGATTTCCACGTAGTGTATTGCCCTTTTTGCAGTAGTGTGCCGCTGTACATGTATAATTACATGTGTGCCGCAGCCTTGCCAGTGGCACCCAGGTTTGCATACGTTTTTTTCAGAAATGTTTTTGTGTGCAGAAACATACGTTATACTTGGTGTACATTGATTTTAACCTATATGGGAAGGAAGGGGTGCTTCCATTTTGGGTTTCTGTCCCCGCCCACTCTCACAGGCTGTCATAAGAAGGGCAGCTTGCAGGTTGGGTGTTTTTTATTTTTTCTCTCTGAATAATGGAGGTCGGTTGACCCAGCGAGAGGCCTGATTGGCTCGATTGAGAGGTAAAGATAGCATAGGACTGCCCGATTTTGAGATCACGTTGAAAGTCGTGGGCAGCTTAAACATCTTTTGATCAAAATATGTGAACCGAGAGTCTCAAAGTTTTTTCATGTATGATAGCTACAATATTCGTCTCAGTCCATGAACAACAGAGGCTTTACTTCTGGAATAAAGCAGATTACTTTTCTAGGAATAACAAAGCAATCTCCACTGACTTTTAGAGTATGTTCACATGGCGTTTTGCATTACGCTTTTGTTAGCGTTGTTGAAAGTACGCACTTGCAAGCTTCTACTTTTAACGCGCAATGTCCCGAGGCAACTTTCTGCCACCTATACGTTTCTGTTTCTTGGCGCGTAAGCACCTGAAAGAAGTGACAGGTCACTCATTTTTACGGGCTAACAGTAATACCAGAAATATGGTTAAAAATCCATCGTTGTCTGAATGATGACAATGATTTTACACCGCATTCAATGAGTGATAGACTTGAATGATTTTACCGTATTGGCAGGGAGTACTTTGGCACAAAAATGCTCCAAAAGAAAGCCCTGCAAAAACGTCATGTGAACATACCCTTATAGGGGAAATAATTAGAGTACTCTGCCTTGCAAGTCTCCAAATATTGTTGACATATTATGTCTCATGTATGAAAGCTATCTAGATCTTTCTTTGTTGCCCATAGCAACTCCTTTAATTTTTTCAGAGCACTATATGAAATGAAAGGAGAGCTTTGATTGGTTGCCGTAGGCAATAAAGAAAGTCTTACACCTAGACAGTTTTCATATTTGATGCCCGTAATCTTTATTCTTAAATTATTACATTAACTCACAACTGAGTTTACATAGTTTGTTGCATAGTTTGTAAGGCCGAAAAAAGACAGACATTCATCCAGTTCAGCCTATTGCTCTCTAGTGTTGATCCAGAGGAAGGAAAAAACCCATAAAGTCAATTGTCCTCATTTTAGGGAAAAAAGTTCTTTCCCGACTCCAATCTGGCAATCAGAATAAGCCCCTGGATCAACAATCCTTCTCCAGAATCCTAGTTACTATAACTTGTAATACTATTACACTCTGTTAGGGAATTCACCATGACAAGTTCCTCTGGCAGAGAGTTCCACAGTCTCACTGCTCTTACAGTAAAGAATCCTTTTCTGTGTTTATGTAGAAACTTTCTTTCCTCAAGGCATAGAAAATGCCCCTTGTTCTCAGGCTCGGACTGGGCCGCCAGGGGATTGGTGAATCCCCCGGTGGGCCCCGAGCTGCTGGGGGCCCCAGAGGCAGTGCCGCCGCTCCCCGGGGCCCGTCCGCCGCATCCAGTCCCTGAACGCCTGGGCCCTGTGTCCCGAGCACTCAGAGATGGGCCCGAGAGTCGGGGACTAATGTCCCCAACTCCCGGGGCTGCGCGGTGTCAACGGAGCACAGCGCCGCTAGCGCTCCACTCCGCTGATCTCCCTGGCAGGCTGAAGGTGTAAGGCCGCTAGTGCTGACGTCACATCACCGCGCCGCCTATGCAGGGTCGGCGGGGAGATCGGAGCGAGCAGGAGCGAGAGTCAGGTGAGTGGGTTTTTTTCTTTTCTTTTTTTTATAACTACCTGAAGGTTGGCCCTGACTATATGCTAAAGGGGGCCCTGACTAAATGCTAAAGGGGGCCCTGACTATATGCTAAAGGGGGCCCTGACTAAACGCTAAAGGGTCCCTGACTATATGCTAAAGGGGCCCTGACTAAACACTAAAGGGGGCCCTGACTAAACGCTAAAGGGGGGCGCTGACTATATGCTAAAGGGGCCCTGACTATATGCTAAAGGGGGCCCTGACTAAACGCTAAAGGGTCCCTGACAATATGCTAAAGGGGCCCTGACTAAAACTAAAGGGGCCCTGACTATAACTGGGCTAAAGGGGGCGCTGACTATATACTAAAGGGGGCCCTGACTATTTGCTAAAGGGGGCCCTGACTAAACTCTAAAGGGTCCCTGACTATATGCTAAAGGGGCCCATAGGGGCCTGATAATACTAAAGGGGGCCCTGACTATTAATGCTAATAAAGGGGCCCTGACTATATACTAAAAAGGGGGCCCTGGGCTAAAAACAAGCTAAAGGGGTCCCTGACTATGTACTAAAGGGGGCCTGACTATGTACTAAAGGGGGCCCTGACTATATACTAAAAGGGGGCCCTGACTACAAACTAAAGGGGGCCCTGACTACAAACTAAATAAAGGGGTCCCTGGCTACCTACAAGCTAAATAAAGGGGGCCCTAACTACCTACAAACTAGCTAAAGAGGGCCCTATCTGCAAACTAGCTAAAGGAGGCCCCTAACTGTCTGTATACTACCTAAAGGAGGCCCCTAACTGTTTGCTTACTCCTAAAGGAGGCCACTAACTGCTTACTACCTAAAGGAGGCCCCTAACTCCTTACTACCTAAAGGAGGCCCTAACTGCCTTTATACCCTAACTGCCTGTATACTACATAATGGAGGCCCTAACTGTCTGTATACGACCTAAAGGGAGGCCCTAACTGCCTGTATACTACCGAAAGGGAGGCCCTAACTGCCTGTATACTACCCTAAAAGGGGGTCCCTAACTGCTTGCAGCCTATTTAAAGGGGGCCCTAACTACCTACAGCTTACCTGAGGGCTATTTACCGACCCACCCGTGGCTAAGTACCCACCAATCTACCAACTTATCCAGAGGGAGTATACCTACCTAAATACTGTCTACCTAGTTATTTGGGGCCTGCCCATTTGCCTACCTACCTAGTCACCTAAGTTATGGCTTGTACCTGCTCTCTCTGTAACTACTTCCCTGGGAAGTTTGTACAGAGGTGGGAATAGGTAAAGAGATGCTGGAAAATTGAGGATTCTAAGATATTTGTGTGTAATTTCTGCAGGGATGAGTTGTGGCCAGGACAAGTCATCATGGCAGTGCGGAACGATTGCAGAAGAAAAGGAATAAGAACGACTCATGAGAGAAGAGAACAACTCATCAGATAGGACGTTGCCGGTGAGTCCCTGATTTAAGGGGTTATTTTACTTCTGTATTGGACCAGTGCTGTATTCACTGTAATGTGATGTGACCCGAGCTGGTGTCTGACCTCTATGTGGTCTCTATATGGAGGTGTTGTAGGTTATTCCTGAGCTGGTGTCTGACCTCTATGTGGTCTCTATATGGAGGTGTTGTAGGTTATACCTGAGCTGGTGTCTGACCTCTATGTGATCTCTATATGGTGGTGTTGAAGGTTATACCTGAGCTGGTGTGATCTCTATATGGTGGTGTTGTAGGTTATACCTGAGCTGGTGTCTGACCTCTATGTGGTCTCTATACGGCGGTGTTGTAGGTTACACCTGAGCTGGTGTCTGACCTCTATGTGGTCTCTATATGGCAGTGTTGTAGACCTGAGCTGGTGTCTGACCTCTAAGTGGTCTCTATGTGGCGGTGTTGTAGGTTATATCGGCACGGGTATAGTGGCAGTGTACATGTGTCCCTGATTGTTACAGTGAGGGAACACCTGACCCTGTAATAGGAGTTAGACTTTTACTTTCTTGCTGGTGTTTATTTTAGCAGGTGGTAAGGTGCGTGACCAAGGGAAACATGGAGGGGGGGTGGAGAAGGATATGGATGGAGCTACTTAGCCCTGTGTCTATGATATGCTAGACTTGCATATGTGTGACTCACTTGCTATTGTACTACACAATACAGTTCTGTTTTGCACACTGTATTATGTGGTAAAATGGGCTCATTTATGTCCGAGGCCGGTAACATTTTTATGTACAGTAGGGTGGGCCCCCCAAGATCAATTCCCCTGTGGGCCCCAGACCCCCCAGTCTGACACTGCTTGTTATATATACAGTCCTGGGTATAAATAGATCTTGAAAGAGATCTCTATATTGACCTTCAACATATGTAAACATATTTATTTTGTCCCCTGAAGCCGTCTTTTCTCTAAACTAAATAACCCTAATCTTTCTAATCTTTCTGAGTATTGTGGTCCACCCAGTCCTTTTATTATTTTTGTTGCCCGCCTTTGTACCTGTTCAAGCTCTACAATGTTTTCCTGTGAACTGGTGCCCAAAACTGTACAAAATATTCCATGTGACTTGTATAATGGGAGAATGATGTTCTCATTGTGTGCATCTATGCCTCTTTTAATATAATATATGCTTTTAATATAGCTTCAGTATAAATTGATACACAGTGTTGATCTAGGGTGCCTGGGTACCAGTGGAGTTGATTCTTGGGGCCCATCAGTGGAGTTAAACAGGTATTGTACATGACTTCTCATGACTCTTCCACTCTGCCTCACTTTCTCTGCCACTCTTCCTTAAAAGGAGCCCAATGCCTGCCATGCCCAGGGACCCTCCAGGGGTTCCCCTGCTCCCCAGTCCAAGCCTTTTCACACATAGCATAATTTTTTGCCATGAGTTAAGCAGCTGTTGAACATGCGCTCTGCTGCTCACTGCAGCTGAAGATAGTGGAGCACTGTTCTCTGCCATCTCTGTCACACAAATAGACTCTGAATGGAGCAGCAATGTGCATGTTCGACCACTGACCCCGTTTTAGCAATCAGTGGTGGTCCCACTTTTGTTTCCTGCACTTTTGACAAACAAATGTGGAAAAAAAAATGGTTCAAATGTACAGCATACATACACTTTTTAAAGCACATTTCAATATACGTAAACATAGCCTAAAACATACAGCACAGTTCTTAGATGCCACTTGGGTCTTTGTGGCTATAAGCACATTTAGTATCTTCCCATAATTACCATAACTAAGGAAAACACAAAAAATTCCAGCTACTGTTTGTATGAGAGAGTGGATGCCCCCACTTTGGCTTTTGCACTCCGCTCATCTGCACAGGTTTTTAAATCAATGCAGTGTAGCTTGTAGCTGGAATCTACTCTCCCTAAAATGTGAAGGTTTGAACAGACACCAAGAGAGGTAACATATAACTTAGGTTCCCATCTGTATTGAGGTCACCTTGGCATCAGCAGATGGGTGTATACAGTTTTGATCAAAAATGTTGTGATGGTTCGGTGGATTCGCTGGACCACCACAAGCGATGATAATTAAGCCATGCCAGGGAGCGGAGTCTAAATAGCCCCCGGTTTTCACCAGAGCCCGCCACGAAGCGGGATGGACTTGCTGAGGCGTGAGGCTACCAGGTCGCTACCCTTGACGTGACTTGCTTGCGATAGCGGCTGGGGTAATGTGTGGTACAGAATCGTAATCCAGAGACGTAGTCGGGGACAGGCAGTAGGTCAGGACGGGCGGCAGAGGTTTGCAGTCAGAGACAGGCAGACGGTCAGGGCAGGCGGCAAACAGGCAAGGTCAGGAAACGTAGCGGAACGGACTGGTACACGGGTAATCAAACAGAACTCCAAACTCTCTCTAGACAAGGTAACGCACACCAACAAACTGGCAGAGAGTGCCGGGGGCGTGTACAATACATAGGACCAGCGACCGGCAATTGACTAATTACCTGTGCACTGGCCCTTTAAATCCAGACCAGCCGTCGCGCGCGCGCCCTAAGCAGCGGGTACGCGTGCGGCGGCTGGGACAAGCAGGAGCAGTGTGCACAGGGGCGTGGACAGGTAAGTGAGTCGGCGCCGGGACCCGGACAGCAGGGGGATGGTCGCGGGCAGCCGCGGCACCCGTGCCGGACCCCCTGTGGGCAGGGGGGCGGCCGCGGGGGCAACGGCACCCGCACCAGCCCCCATGACAAATGTACACTAAGAACCTCAAATTTTCATGTAGCCAAAGTAGCAGAAATGCTTTTCCAATAATTCCTATGTTCCTTTTGATTGTTTTTAGTGTTAGTAGAGTGCTGCTGTTATTGGGTTGTAATTGCATGATCAGACATAGAATATTCTATTCCATTGTAATACCAGTCAAATTGCACTCAGACAGCTATAATACCAGTAATAAGGCTACCGTGATAGGAAAGATTTTTCTGTATGAAAAATCCATTTGTATATTTGAGGCAGAAATCCATGAGGATTTCTGCAGTTGATTATTCATTTTAAGTTGCAGACATTATTATAAATGTCACGGACTAAACCCACTCAATAGGGCTCATATTCTCCATGCAGAAACCATATGAAATTGAAGACTTGTCACTTATTCCACATGAAATCTAGGCAGAATGTGACAACTAAATAAAATGACATGCATTGTTGTGCGGAATTCATGTGGATTTCAGTTCCGAATTTAGGCAGATTCTGTACGAAAACCAATATGATTTTCTGCCATGTGAATGAGCCCCTATAGTATCACAAACTTTGCGCATATCCGGTGATGATGCTAGTTATATCATACATACAGTATGTACATATCAGTTATATTCACATCTATAGCTGAGCATACACCATCTTTATCTGTACATCCTAATACCCTTTTGAAGGTATAGACTGTATTTGGTCTGTTGAAAGCAATGGCTATGCTGCGACATACATCTTGACAGAATTTTGCAGGCACCTAGACATATACACACAGCATATATTCACCCAAACTTATTGCAACAGGCATTGTACCTGTAAGCTATTGATCCAACATGGAGAAGATGTACATTCATTTACTGGGCTTTTTTTTTTGCATTGAGTCCTTGAGTGTGCAAGTCATATCACACATATATATACAGTCATAGCAACAGGCAGTGATGTCCCGTTCAATGGCACAAGTGACCAAGGGTGAATCGCAGGCTTAAACAATAGCATGCCTTATGTATAGCTTGTGACTGCTGAGGGTAGCACGTGACCCCTGAGCCAAACTATGCACAAATATTGTTCATCAAAAGCAGGAATTTTACTAAGACTTTAAGTTCCACTTTCAAGGTCACAATGGTACTGTTGAGTGATAGTGCCATCTAGTGTTGAACACAATCAATTGCAGGGAAAAAAATTTACAAAATTGTCCTGGATTTATGTTTCCCTATACACTCTCATCATTTTTTTTTTTATTTTATTTTTTTTTTACAAATGTTTATATTCTCCCTTCCTATGGATCACATAAAACTGCATGTTAATATTATAGTGGTGTTCAGGTATAACAGAAAGACTTTGCCACAAAAGTCCTGTCATAGGTTTCAAATGTTACTTGGAGTTTTTGCTCTCAGATTCTGCATACACCTGACAGAAATAATGTCATGTTGTTATTAGTGTTGATCGAACCGTTCGAAAAAAAGTTAAGCTCGAGTCGAACATCTCGATTTTCTCAAACTCGAACCAAACATTTTACTGTTCGTTCGAGTAAATGTTCGACATGGTGTTCGACA
Source organism: Phyllomedusa bahiana (assembly GCA_025379985.1). NCBI lineage: Eukaryota > Metazoa > Chordata > Amphibia > Anura > Hylidae > Phyllomedusa > Phyllomedusa bahiana. The sequence goes on along the minus strand of JAODAL010001277.1, from coordinate 196,214 downwards.
CGCCATTTTAATAGTTTTCAGTGCCTTTCTGCACTTTTGGTGGCCATCCAATCAGTGCAGAGCACAGAGAAGTGTCAAATACGTCATCACTGAGGTGTAGGGCTTTCATTGACTGCTAAACATGACCATGTTATATGTATTTCACTGTATTGCGTTCTGAACGCCATTTTCAGCTCACTTTGTTCTGTACAGACTGCTCCCTGTCTGCTTGCTTGCATGCAGGCACAAGATTTGTTAATTGGCGATTTTAGGCAGGAATAACTGCTATTTAGATTAGTTAGGTAGTAAGTTAGGAGGGTGTGCAGCAAGCTTAGGGAATCAAGACTCAGTTAGATAGCATATTTCTCTCTATAGACAGCAAGAGTTAGGGAGTTTGGTATTGTTGGCTGTATCTTTCCCACACCCAGAAGCTGGTATTTGGCGACATTTGCAGGCCGTCATAATGCCTAACTCTCATATACATGTATATATATATATATATATTAAACAGAGTGCTTGGATGTGCTAACTCATACCCAAAGGTTCAGTTTTTGCAGTATTGGTGGTGAAATCATTTTAGAACACACCATCTACAAATCTCCTATACACAGAAATATATTTTAAATAGTTGTTGGTTGGTGAAAATTATACTGAGTGGAGAAAATTCATTTTTTGGCACTTTTGGGGATGAAATACCTTTCAAATATACCATGTGTTATTGTCATACAGATATATATCCAGGAAATGGGAGTTCTTTCTGTTGCTAAATCTTACACAATGCCCAAAAGGGTAATTTTGCCAGATTTTAAGTCCACATAACACTGAAATATACCAGGGCGTTATTGTGATCCACACATGTACACTTCTCTCTTTTTTATTACATATATCTTGTGCCACGCACAGAGCTATAATATTTAGTTTTTGAACATGGTGAGAACTAGAGGTGGTAAGCGAGTAAGGAGTCCAACCTGAAGCAAAAACTGGCTGATTGTCACAACCCAATATACAGACCACTCCAAATAATCCATAGTCTGAAGAGCTCTTTGATCCCACAATGTGGTTGGGGTCAGAAGGCATTTCAAAAGATCAAAGGGGTCAAAGAGGATGATTTTGTATGCTTTGACGCCCAATCGCATACCTCTTACTCCTCCTTCTTGTAGACATCCAAAACTTTATTTTTTTAAATGCCTCCACCTGTACTACCTCCAAATATACTAAGTCTTGTTATCGTGAACTTCGATGTTCCCCATTGCCATGTTCTTGCTACCACCAATGGTTCTGCTGCCTAATCATGTCAAACCGGAACCTCCATGTTCCCCATTGGCATGTTCTCACTGCCACCAATGGTACTGCCATCTAATCTAGTCCAGCCTGCAGAGGAGTAAGTTTAAGTTCTTGGGCCCTGGTGCAAAAAGTGAAATGGGTCTCCTGCCAGTTACCATGTGCCATTTCCAATATGTGTCAAAAGGGCTACGTCCTGCTTGCAAGCTGTCCTCATCTTTTTGGTTAGCCATTGAAAGGAATGAAGTATTTTAGCCTCTCAATTTTTTTCTGTCACTCTTAGAGCCAAATTTTCTTCACTAAGTTGTTCCACATATCAATTTTACTGTTATGGATGGTAGTTACAGCTTCTCCTCATCTGTATAGGTATAAAAATTACCCGGACATCTTCTCCCATTGACTTTAATGGGGTTCAAGTTCGAGTTCGAATCGAACCGAAAATCACTACTGTTCGAAGTTCGACTCAAACATTTTACTGTTTGATCATCACTAGTTATTATATTCCATTAGACATTGCATTTTTAAAGAAAATGTGTCCAAAGTATAACATTTTGGAAAGCACCACATAATAGCGTGCAGAGTGCCTAGGCTATTATTTATGATTATACTTTATTTTAAAGCGCCATTAATTCCAGGGGGTTTACATACATAACATGGGTCCAAACAAAGGCCACCTTTGACATGCTGACAACTTCACGGCTCCTCCATGACACCTTAGTATCAGGGTTTGCCTAAATGACTTAGAGTAGGTTTACATCTGTGTCAGAGGTTCCAGCAAAGAAGTCAACGAGAATGTGATAAAAAATAGCACAGCATGTCATGCTATTTTTCCATTGAAGCAATGGACACCGTGATGGAAACCCAACTGACAGTATTGTAGTCAATGGATTTGTCGGCGAGCAGTAGTGTCTGTTGTAAAATGGGTCCGATTCCACCTCTTCGATGGAGGTTCCAAATAGAACCTTCAATGCATCAGTGACCTAAGCTTTATAGGCGTTTTCTCACTACAATGATTAGCTTTAAAAATTTAGGGAAAGGTAAATAAAGACTATTACCAAATACACTGCTGTTTCAATCTTGTTTGGTTTCATAGATAAAGCAGTTCTTATATTCTGCTTCTGTACACAAGCTTCCCTAGGTTAATAACCATCTCTTTCTGCTTTCATTGCTATAGCAATCAGCATCTGACCCTGGTGTCATCAATCCCTGCTGTGCTTTATCAGTAAAACAGGAGTTTGTTTATCTATGCTACTGGCATATTTAACTCTTTAGAGAACAAGTATTAGGCAGATAATCAAAAGGCAAGGCAGGAGTGTAGTCACAATCAAGGCTGAGGTCAGTATTAGGAACAAACTGAGAGGTAATAATCAGTGGTAGAAACATACAATTAAGAACCAGGACAAGATGAACCTTATTCGGAGAGTAATATATTGGATGTTAACAGCAACAAGGCCTGATGTCAATGACAGGCGCTAGTTGGCTGACAATGTGATGCTGCCCAAGTAGAGAAGGCCATGGCTGGATTTAGGGAGGCAATGGCCAAGATCAGGAACAATACAGAAAGTGTTCTGCTGCCTAACAAACAGATGCAGCAAAGAGCAGGAGCCATGGACTTTTGCTTGGATGTGGCACTGGAAACAGGTGAGGCAACAGTACCCTACCCTTAGAGAGACTTTTTGAGACATAAGGGGTTTGTCCACTTAATAATGATTTTATTTACTATGTATATAGTAGAAGATCTTACAATTTTCTAATATACATATATTAAACATTTTGCTCCTATACCTATATTCTAGGGCCCTGTCTAGGAAAAAAAAACTATCCCACATTCACGTCCCTAGTCATAGCTCCCATGGAATAACTGCATGTATTAAACAGTCATGTGACTTAAAGTAATGCAAAGCAAGGATGCTTTCAAACATAGACATATTCATAGTTTAATTTAATCAACTAACAAAATGCAAAGTGAATTTGGTGTGACCACCCTTTATCTTTGAAATCATGGAAGTGATTATGTGGCTCCCATTTCAACATCATCAAGTCTACCTGGGATTGCATGAAAAGACAGAAGGATTTGAGTAAGCTTACATCCACAGTAAATTTGTGGTACTTTTATAAAATGTTAAGGACAACCTCTCTCGAGTTACTTCAAAAACTGCATGCAAGTATACCTAGAAGAATAGTGACTGTTTTGTAGCCAAATGGTAGTCACAACAATTATTGATTTGCTTTTGATCTCTCTTTTACCCTTTCACGTTGCATTACATAGTTACATAGTATGGTTGAAAAAAGACACATATCCATCAAGTTCAACCAAGGGTTATGTTAATTGATAAAAATAAACTATTAACACTTTTATACAGTATCTGAAGGTATTCTTACTTCATAGCATTTTATCCACAGCTCCCTAACATGTTATGTATAATATGTAAATATATAATGTGTTTGACAATTGAACACATTTGCTAACGTTTTGAGACCCTTTTGTCCTTATTTATTTTGACTTTGCACAATTAGCGTATTTTTCATTATCTCATACCTGATTAGAATCAAGTGTGGGAGTAGTGTGTAAAGTTTATCTCTCTTCATTTTTTCCATTGATATAAGGAACTATAGCTCCTAGCAGGAACATAAGTAAATTGCATATGGTTTGTATTCACTTTGTTACATGTGATTGGCCAGGATTCGCATACTTACTGCTATACCTTTTTGAACATGTTGTTTGTGATTGAGTGTGGCGTAGGTGTATTTTGTCAATTGACCTTTCAAAAGATGTTGGAGATTCTCCAAGGAGGCTGCACAACCATAAATTCATTATCACCAATTCAATTATTATTTCCAGCTGGAGAAAAAAAGTTTAAAGAAGAAACCGCAGGGTAGAAACTTGTTTTTACCAAACATCTGGGGAAGAACATCATCAGTTTAAATGAAGAAAGATAACTTTGCAGGGGGTTTTCTGTGTTTTCATAGTGGAGAACTGAAGCAAAAAAAAAAAAAAATAGGGATATGAGATCACAAATAGAATGTTGTGCAGAAATTGAACAATATTGGGTATTCCGCCCTTCCAGATTATTGCTATTATGGACACTGTGACTTGACAGTAGTTTTAGATGTACTGTCAGTAATAATTAAAAAAAAACAGGAAACCCTTGACTAGATGAGAGACCTACAAGTTGTAGTCAGTTCAGAACTGCAGATACCTGATAAAGATTCATGTGAAGTCCCTTAAAGGGAATGTGTCATCAAAAAAATTACTTATTATTTAACTCGCATTTTTATGCTAAACATATTTTTGGGGAATTTTTGGTTATTTTTTAAATTTTCCATATCACTTTCAATATTTTTTAATAATTCTAAAGGTTTCTAAATTATGAGCTTCAGCCTGTCAGTGAGCCTGTAAGTTGAACTGAGGGGCGTGTTTAGCTTGTCTGTCTTTCTGCTCCCTCTTCCCCCCATCACACACAGCAGCTACGTAACTTATACAGGGGGGGGTTTGCTGCCAGTTCACCTGTGTGTGGCCTGCTAGGTTCTTTTGCAAGGGCCTGATCAAGAGATGGTGGAATTCTCCAAGGAGGCTAATAACAACAGAAATGAATTCTATATCCCCAATTCAAATCTCCAATCTTCCAGCGAAAAAAAAGTTTAAAACAGAATCCGCATCGGATAGAAAACTTGTTACATTTGCCTACTGTATAGTATAGTACTCATCAAGTTTAAAGAAAATGATAACTTTGCAGACGGGTTTTCTGTGTTTTCATGTGGAGAAACGGGAAGCAAAACAAAATTAAATCAGGCATACGAGACAAAAGATGCCAAGTTGTCCAAATTGCACTCAGGTTCCCCCCTATCAGATTATGCATTGATGGGACACTGTGCTTGACGACTGTTTCAAAGACTGAGATCATAAAACTGACAAAACCCAGTAAAACGATCAAAGAGGTCGGCTGCATTGAGAGTTAGAACGAGCCTGATAAGATTCATGTAGCCTAAAGGGATGTGCTCAAAAAATCTATAGGAACCCCATTTTTAATGAAATATATTGGGAAACTTTTTGGGTTATTTTTAAAATTTTCAAATATCACCAATCATTGTAGCGAGACAACCCCTTTAAGTCCTTCAGTGTTCATTTTGGCTATTAGGCCTTATAATAGTCTTCCACTTTCATGGTCTGTAGAGAAAGATTTTCAGTAGTCTGCTCATGATCAGTACAACAAGGGTCAAACTGAAAGGAGACACCAATGTGTATAGATAACACAGGAACCACCAGTCACAATAGGAGATAGTTTTAGCTCTCCCTCTCCTCCTCCCTGCACACTGACTTCTTTCCAGGTCACAGAGCATGCCTCGAACACTCTCTTAGGCTATGTTCACATGGCTTAAAATGGGATGTATCTTGCCCGTATTTCGCGCCGTACTGCCCTGCCCAGCTCCCGCCCCCTTACACACGGCGTAATTGTGGGGCGAAATATGTCCCCGAAATTACACCGTGTGAATGTAGCCTTATGGAAGTCAATGGGACTGAGTCAGTTTTAAGGCTCCTATGTGCATGCAGCTGCTGTAAAGTATTTCTCTGACTGCTGTTAAAACAGTGCAGACAAGAATATCTTCCCCACAATCATATATAGACGACTGAATTGAAAAATCTACAATCAGAAAATAAAAACGGCTAAAAAGAAAAGAATATGGATCAGGGTCTTATTTAATAACTAAAAAAAAATTGGCGACAGATTCCCTTTAAAATAGATGATGTAGCGCCAGAAAGAAAACTACTATTTCTTGAGAAGAAACTTCTCTAACTTATAGGTGACCTGTCACCTTACTTATACTGCCCTTGCTGAGGGCAAAATAAATAAGTGACAGATATGCCGTTTCCAGTGGTTTGTAGCTTATTCCATGAGCCACAGACATTTTGAAAAGCTTTCTTTATAAATGTGGTAGCAAGCAGCCGTGCTACCAGAGATGAATCCACAATAAATATGAGCAGCCATTTGCCCTGCCCACCACTGATTGACAGTTTCTACCTATGCACAGTAGTAGTTAGAAAACTATGAATCAGCCGTGGGTTAGAGGGTCAAGCGGCCACTTCAGAATAACATTGCGACTAATTGTAACACAGCTTGAACATTGCAGCATAAAGTAATTATGTATTACCTGACTATGAAAGTGACATACTGATGAAATAGTATTAGGATGCGCATTATAAAGGAGACTGTCAAATTGAACATCTTAGATCTAGCAGGATGCATATGTATAAGTAGAGCATTGACATCATTGATAATAGTATTATGGGCATTAAAAAATGTAGTGAAGTCCTTTAATATTAATTAAATCCATGCATCTGTTAGAGTACGAATTGGTCTAACAAGTGAATAGCTTTTCGTCAAGGATGAATATTTCAATAGCTTGTCATCTAAAACCCCACTGCTTTAACCATAATATGCATGATAATGAATAAATTACAGAAAGGATTTTTTTTATCTTTTGTCTTTTAAAACACCTTACCATGAATCCATGCTATAGACGTATGAAAAGATGACATTATGATATAGGGGGTATTTTTAAAAAGTGAAACATTTTTTCCCAATGGAACAAAGCTCCAAAATCTGTTTCAGTCCTGAACTGGTTGGCATGCTTCCTATAAACTCTACAAGCTTTGTTGTACCTATATGACAGTATTCATGACTTTATTGCCAAAAATATGCCGAGGTCAGCACTGAAGAATTTTATAGTACTAATGTAGTAAGAAATCACAGCCATAAAATAATTTCGAAACATGAAAGAATATATAGATATTCAAAGCAAAATCCAGATAGCTATCATAAAACCTAACTTTTGACAATTCACTTGTCACTTGTATACACCTTGTGGAGGCACTGTATTCCTCGATACCTCACGAGAAAGGCCTCAAAGCTGTTAACTATTTTTTGGAATCCAGAGGGATCCAGTTCAAACGTCATAATGAATTCATCCTGGCACTTCTGAGATTCTCCTTAGAGAGAAACACTTTTGTATTTGACCGTAAGATCTACCACCAGCTCAGGGGCACGGTAATGGGGAGCCCAAGTGCTCGAACATATGCCAATATGTTCCTGGGCTGGTGGGAGAATACAAAAGTCTTCAGTGAGGAAGGCGAGAAGTGGGCTGATAACATCCTGCTATGGACCCGTTTCATTGATGACATTTTCATCTTATGGAAAGGAAGTGGGACATCATTTGAAATGTTTGCAGAATCCTTAAATTGTAACAACATAGGCCTGAGGTTTACATATACTTGGAACGAATTTACACTGCCATTTCTAGACTTGAACATCTTTAAAAATCCAGATTTTACACTTAATAAGAAAGTATATAGGAAGACAACATCTACCAATAACCTCCTCAGATGGGAGAGCTGTCACCCCAGACCTCTAATGAGAGGGATCCCGCTGGGGCAGTATTTACGGTTAAGGAGGAACTGCTCCGATACCGATACATTCAAACAACAGGCCAAGGATCTCAAAGAACGATTCACTAAGAGAGGCTATCCACAGGAGCCTCTGAAGGAGGCTTTTCAAAAGGCCCTCAAAGAGGACAGGATTAATCTCCTGGTCCCAAATAATAAAGATGAATCTTCTAACTCTGAAAGGAGTGACCTACGTATTATTGGGGAATTTAGTTCCAATGCCCATCAAATCAGGGACATCATTAATAAATATTGGAAGGTCCTTCTTCAAGATGAAGTCCTTAGAGCCATCTTACCACCTTCTCCCAATATCACATATAGGAAAGGTTGCAGCATTGGGGACCGTTTGGTTAAGAGCCACTTTTGTGCACCCCCTCAGAGACAACCGAATGGTTGTTTCAAGTGTGGCACATGTAAATTCTGCCCCCTTGTTGTCAACTGTAAGCAATTTGGGAGTGGAGAGGGTCTTCGCAAATACAGTATACGAGGATTTATCAATTGCACTTCAGTTGGTGTCATTTATTTGGCAACATGTCCATGCGGACTTAACTACGTGGGCAAAACGAGACGAGAATTTAAACGCAGGATAGGTGAACACGTAGGGGATGTCAAAAGACGTTTAGACACTTCAATTGCTAGACACATTTGGGATAAACATCAAGGAAAGGTGGAATGCCTACAGTTTAGAGGGATAGATAATGTCCGACCCCCTGTGAGGGGAGGGGATTGGAATAGACTCATCCTCCAAAGGGAGACACAGTGGATCTATAGATTAGATTGTGTATATCCATGTGGCCTCAATGAATCCCTCTCTTTTTCCTGCTTTATCTAAGTCTAATCTAGATGTGGAATGTATGGGCTTCTATCTGTATCTTGATATATACATCATGAGCTCTCCTTCTTTAGGCGCTGAAATTTTATTATTTCTATAACATATGATCCTGCCTATAAACATGATTTTTTGTCCTATGGTACTTACCTTTTATGCCTATATACTTACTAAATCCAAAAAATTTTTACTCTCTGGCCATAGTCATAAGCCATATTGCCCCATTTTGACATTTGCTGAACATAAGTGCTAGCACACTAGGCCTCTTTGAATACTGTTTTCTTATTAAGCCTGTCTGGTATGATTGTATAAGAAGGACATAACTTTAAGGTAATGGGTTCAGAAAATAGAGGTTGTGCCTTGCGTTTGCCAGCGGGATCGCTGTGCATTCTCTGTTGTACATTAAAGTCTGGGTGCAGGTTTATCCGTGATGTGTGTAGTCTCTGCGCATGCGCTATAGGTTCTGCTGTGACTAGCGGCTATCTTTAAATGTCCACGCATGCGCACTTTATCTTTAATACACGCCGCTACCTCTCTCTTCCAGCATCGGTGTCCGATGCCGTCTTTAGTTTGGCGCACATGCGCAGTGTGGACTTTTAATTACTATCGGCCATCTTTGAAGATCCGCGCGTGCGCAGTCGACATACTTAGACGCCAGGCATAGTGAAGATCATATAGTGGCTATTCAAATCCGGGATCTATGTGGCGAATCAGGTCAGGTGAATAGTGTAAGTGGGCGGGACTAACGTGCTTTTGAGAGGATACTTACCTTATAAATAAGTGGCCATGAATAGGCATTGTTGTGGGACATCTATCACCTTACACCAAAGGAGCACCCACCATGGAGTATACCACTCTCCCATTTATGTTCAGTTACACTAACCTACTCTTTCCTATAGCATATATTACTTTCATGTGATTGAGATATTTTGAATACATCTCTTTCTTTGTATATTGCTTGCAGGCACACCAGCCTGATATGATGATTTGTTTCATCTGACCAGGTATTTTGTATCTTGTTCATCTTTGATACTGTTATTGTGGATTACAGCGGTTTGGTTTGTCCTTTTAACCCCATTGAAAATTCCCTGAGATTGGGATGAAACGCGGCGTCTGGGGATTTTAGGTATCTGCTGATGATACTCTATTTGTACTGCTGCATTTTTTGAACTGTCTACTAATTATACCTATATGTGGAATATATCCTCTTTTTACCCTTATCCCTGTTTCTATACCAGCTGTGGGGGACTGTATAGGGTGTAATAGAGGCCCAAATTTTGTGGGGTCGCCCTTTTCGGGGCGGGTCTCTGCTGTGGGACAACAATAGGTGCCTGAGTAGGGATCGGATAGGTCAGGCCCTTCATTGTTCTATACGTGTGTAGGTGTTATTTGTCCTTCACTATTATGGTTTACTTTTTGACTGTGTCGTACATTACCTGGATAGGTTTTTAATAAATTATAAATTAAAAGTTATATTTTAGAGGAATTGTTCTTTTTGGATATTGTTTTGCTTTATCTATTCCCCATTTTTGCAAACTTGGGACAATGTTTGGATCTTTTGTATACACCATAAGCTATCAGGCAATAATCTACCCAGCAATATTATAAATAAAAAAAACTCATCAAAAGTCCTCATAAATCTGGAGTATCCAAATCTAGGTGTCTGTAGAACTAGATCACTTTTAGTGAGCTGACAAATAAATATAGAGTAAAAAGTTATCACAGTGACCTGTACCCACCCTGTTTTAAACCCTATATTCTCTTTAAAGATGGAGTGCTTGTCCCTAAAAGTACGACCGCGTGTTACTTGCCCTGCGGATACCCTACAAAAATCCCTACACAGAGATCAATTTTTTTTAAAAAGTATTATCTCAAAATATTTGAAAGTACTATCCCAGAAACATTTCAACCAACTTAAATCGTCATCATCATCAGTGGGATACGAGAAGGATATACGGACCGATAAGTACACCCGGCCATACGCTGGTTTTCTTAGTTTATTATTTTCTGAATTTTGGATGTTTCTTCTTACTTATTGTTCCATATAGCCTTATTGTATCCCATTGATGATGCCAACTTACAATATGTAAGTTCAATGTATTATAGGTCAAATAGTTCCTTAACCAAATTTCTGCAGAAAGTTATATTTATTTCATTCAAATCGAAGTTTTGACAACACACTTCATAAAATTTCAGGTAAGTCCTTTCATTGCCCAGTTTTATGGTCCCAAAGGGATAGCGAGGAGGATGCCGGACGCCAGCAGAGAAACCACACACCTCTGCGATGTTTCAGGGTAACGCCATCCCTTTCTCAAGCATGCGTGCATTTATATATAAAATATGAAGCTTAGCCCTTATATTATTCCTTATTTACATATATACAGGGTACATTATTACAAAAATATTCTCAAGTTTAAACTTTCATTAAGACTTTGCGGGGATAGCGCCTCCAATGTGGTATCCAATATGCCTCCCGCTGCAGGAGAAGCTGCTTGGTCTGTTCTATGTCATTTCCTGTACAGCCTCTAATACACACAATCAGAGCTCCGATATCCAATGTTCTGCTTCACAAAAATGTTTAGCGATAGTGTTATCTCCATATTTTTTTGGTTAAAACAAGATTTTCACTATGGCCAGTATCTTTTTTTCTTTTCATATTGCTGAATTGCAGATTTATGTTCGTTAACCCTTGTTTTGACTTTTTCTACGGTTTGACCCCAAAAGGATTTTGCCAAAAACCCATTTAAAAAATGAAGACAACCGAAACTTTTCACAAGTTTTGAAAGCTTGGAATATGTACCAAATGTCCGTTAGTTGGTTTGTTTTAATGTAAAATACCTTTTTGTTACGGAAAAACTTTTTTGACGGGAAAAAGGGAAGAGAAAGGGTACCTTTCGAGAAAAGTTTTTTAATCTTTAAAATTTTTTTATTCTTTTTCGCAATAAACAGGAAGACCGGGGTCTAAAAAACCCAAACCTGGGGAAAAAGGCTTTTAAAAAAATAGAAAAAACAAGACAATCTAACAAAGATAACAGCCATGCATTATCCAAAAAAACAACTAGTTTTCATTAAGTTTTAAATAGGACCTCTACAATCCGCAACAAAACCATGCTGCCAGAAAGGGACACATATAGAATAAAATTAGGCCAAAATTTACGAATAACCCCCCTAAGAGGGTTTATACTGAGAGTCTAGCCAATTTTCCATGCGTTTTCTTTTTTTAAAAACCCTAATGGGGGGGAATTATAAAGGGAAATTTTTCGTTGGGGAAATTTTGAGAGTTAAACCCCAACAAACCCTTCCCCGATATTCGGGGGGTAAAAGTTTTCCCCAGGGGAAGAGTTTTATGAGGGAGGCGAGTTGCGATAAAAACAGTTGTAAAACCGTCTGTGGGGGGGTTGGGGATGTCCCAGATGGCATGTCAATAGGGCCAGTTCCGAATTAAATGCAATCCGGGGTTGTAGAGAACCCTTGGGATAATTTCTCACATCCTCCCAGATACCTTTGATCACCGGGCAGGACCACCACATATGTGACAGTGATCCAACCGACCCGCAACCCCTCCAGCACATCTTGGACGAGCTCTGAAACATGTGAGCAGTCCTTACTGGTGTAAGATACCCTCTGAAATGTATCTTCCTTACTAGCTCCAGATGATTAATACAGTTAGAGTGCTTTGGGGTTGAAGAAGCTGCCAACCACCAGTCTTCCAAAAAAAACGTTTTAGAAAGGGGCCCCACCCCCTTTTCATGTATTCCTAATTTTGTGTCCCGTGGGAAGGGGGGGGCGGAAAAAGGGGGGGATAGGCAGCTGAAACCTCTAAGCGTTTTTTTCAGGGGAGAGGGGAAAGTGATAAAAGGGGATTTGGTCCTAGAACAAAAAATTTTAGGGAAAGGAAATTTAAAAGCATGACGGATTTGAAGATACATATAGAACTTGGAATTGGGGATTCCATATGACCGAGAGAGGTCTTCAAAGGATCTGAAGACCCCATCTGTGAAGAGGTCTCCAATTATCTCAATACCTCTCTCTATCCATTGACTTAATGGGAGGTTTGGGATCACACATATAGAATAGATAAGGGACATTTGGGATTTAAAAAGGGCCGTAATTTCCCGCTTCTTAGCAATGAAAATTTTTTTCCCGAAAAAAGATTAGGGGTTGGTTTGTGATAAGGTTTGGGAAATTTGGGGGGGGAGGAAAGGGGGGAACCCTTTTAAATGCCAGCCCAAATGACTTTGATAGGGTCCCGAGTGAAATGAAAAGTCCCCCCTACGGGGCCCCAAAAAAAGGAAAGGAGGGATCACCCATAATTTTATTACAGGGGCTAGATGAACCAAGTTGAAAGTTTTTGGTTGGGGGGCGGCCCTTTCCCCCAAATTGGTTTTCCGAAGGGAAAAGATAAAATTTCCCTCTTAAAAACTGGGGGTTTCTTAGAGTTCCAGATGAAGCGTAAGAATAAGGATTTAAGGTTAAATTTTCCCGCAAATTTGGAATTAAAAAAGGGGATGATCTCTTATTAAAAAAAATTTTGGGGGGACCTCATCTTGACAAAATTGATTCAACCATCCCCGGATAGGGGAGTCTGTTGCCATCTGTTGATGTCGTTGGAAAGAACCGAGAGGAGGTCATTCCCCCTTTTACCTTTTAAAAGTTTTTTATTTAGATCAGGGTTTGATTTTGATACCCAGGTACATGAATAAAGGCTTCGACCAGTCGAAAATTTTAAATTTTGGCAAGGGGCAGGGGGACTTTTTGTGGGAGTTAAAGCGAAAGGGTAGTTATTTAAAAATTTTTCACTTGTATAGGGAAACCCTAGAGAGGGACCCATATATCTAAAGCGCCCGGGAAAAGAGATTCCGGATCCCTTTCCATAATCAGTTAAAAACATCTGCGTACATGCTTTGGGTTTAAAGGATTGAGGGCCTATAGGGATCCTTTAAAATTTTGGGGGGAAATTTCGTACCTTTTCCGCAGGGGTTTTAATGCAGGGTTTTAAAAAATCAAAAAAGGGGGGGGGGGGGGGGGTGGGGGGGGGGGGGCCTTGCGTGTGCCATTGGTGATCTTAAAAATTTTAAAACAAGAATCCTGACGAGAAAACTCTAGCTGAGGGGCCTGAGAAAAGTGAAAAGGGTTCGGGAAAATGTTAAACCTGACAACCCAATTTTGGGTTTAAAGGGAAACTTTTTATGTATTGCCATTTTTATTTCGGCCCGGGGGGGGGCCCCTTTTCCTGCTACAAAAGGGAAAAAGGGCCCGGGGCCTTGTCGTTCTAATTTAAATGCAAAGACATCAAGGGACTCTTTCCGATGGGGCCCGGGCTCTGGCCCGACGGAATTTTAAAAAATCCCCACTTGATCTGAATTGATAAAAGAAGGAAGCGTAACATTAATTCGTTTGCAAGAATTTTTTTCAAAAAGCTTGATGTCGCAAATTTAAGGAGCGAGATTTCCTATATTTGTTACTAAAAATCTTGTGATTTTTCCCTGGGGTTTTGGGAAAGGTTTTCAATTGTGGCGACAACATTTCCTTTTGGGGGGAAAATTAAACCCAGCATAATAGAGTTAAAAAGTGGCAAGCATTTTGAGGGGGAAGGGGCCTGAAGGGGGAAAAAAGCTTTTTGATTCGTTATTGAAACCGTCCGGACCCCGGGGGGTTTTTGAGTTTTGTTTTAGTTTTTAAGTAGGGCAATTTTGTAGTGTGATAGGGGCGTTCAATAGCTTCAGTTGGTCTGCAGTTAATGTTGGGAGCTGTACGTTATTCAAAAAGGCGTGAGTGGTTTGAGGGTTAACTGAGGGGAGGGAGGGATCATCTTTAAGATTATAAAGGGATTTGTAGTATTTGGGGAAGTTTTCCCCCTATTTTTTTGGGGGGCAAATACTTTCCCGCCCATCAGAGGTAGGAATGATATCCAAAACCGGGTTTTTTTGTTTTTTGACTCTCCTTTGCTAGGAGTTTGCCCGGACGGTCCCCCAGGAATAAAAGTTTTTCCCAAATTCAATTTTTTCTAAGGGCCTTCATATTTACTGAGGCTTAAAATTTTTTCAGTTTTTTGTTTAAAGTTGAAACTCAGGGCCAAAAAACCCCGGAAGGTTTATTTTTTTGGCTAGGTCCCTCTTGTACTGGGAATTTTTTTCCAGGAGGCTGTCTAATTCGCGGTCTCTTTTGCGTTTTTCTCGGGAGGCTAGTTTGATAAAAATACCCCTCCCAAAACCGGGCCCTTTTGAGCGCACCCAAAAAACAAAACCTTGGGGAGGAAGCTGATGGTGAGTTAATATTGAAGTAATCTTGTAACGAGGACGTGATTTCTTGGACCAGCGGTTCTGATTTAAGGAGGAAGTTGTTCAGTCTCCAGAGGGAGTATGGAGGAGGGGGGAGGTCATCTCGCAGGGTGAGAGCTATAGGTGCATGGTCAGACCATGTCCGTAATCCTATGTCCGTCAATGCAACTTTAGAGAGGGCCTGTCTGTTGGTGAGGAAGAAGTCTATTCTGGAGAAGGAACGGTTAGGAGCTGAAAAAAAGGTAAATTCTATATCAGTGGGATGGGAGTATCGCCAGGGGTCGTGTAGTTGTTCCATTCTTAGGAATTGTTGTAAACTTGGTGAGTTTCTTGGGACGTGGGATTTATCTAGTTGGGGATCAATAACTAAGTTGAAATCACCACAGATGATTAGGTTGCCAGTTTGGAGTTGTTTGGCTTTGTTCACGACCTGTGTGATAAACGTAAGTTGGCGTTTATTAGGAGCGTAGATAGTAACTAGTGTAAGGTCAATGGAATTTAAGGAACATTGCAGGATAATGTACCTCCCTCTCTCATCTAAGATTGTTTGCTTAAGGGAGAAGGAGACAGAGTCCTTCACGAAAATCGAGACACCCGCTTTCTTTTGAGACCCTGAGGAATGAAAGGAGACAGGGAATTTCTTATGTTTGAGTCTACTTACATCAAGATCTCTGAGGTGAGTCTCCTGTGCGCAAACCACCTCCGCCTTGGATTTCAGCACGTCTTTCCAAAATAATGAACGCTTAAAAGGTGAGTTCAGCCCATTGGCATTTAATGAGAGAATTTTAATACTCATTTTCATTAGGGTGAGATCGTGCTGGAGCCCAGGCTTGCCATAAAACAAACGGATCCGGAGGAGAACTAGTGTACAAGATCCAGAGGTCTAAAGAGTTATGCATGGCAAAAAGGAAGAAAACTTTAGAACACAGTAACCCTAAAAAAGGGAAACAAATAAACAGTATTTCCATCATGTGGAAACGAGTATGTCGCGGGGGGAAACAAGTCCGTTGGCAGGACACAACCTGGAGCAATCAGGCTCGGGGGTGAACCAGGAAAGTGTCAGGAGCCCTAAATCAAGTGAGGCATTGGAGACCCCATATTAGCTGCTAGAGGGGTCAGTCATAAGGGGCTGGACCAGATCTTCTGTGCTTCTCGGACCATAGCGGAGTAATCACTTCTGGGCGAATCCGCTGGTGTTTCGTCGGGGTTACGGAAGGTATTTGCAGCAAGTTCCATGAGCTAAGGGTTTCTTTTGCCATAGACGGAGTGTGACAGATCACAGTATTGTTATCTTTGGAGATGATTAGTTTCACCGGAAAGCCCCAGTGATAGTTAATCCCTTGGTCTCGGAGGATCTTAGTAAATTGTGAAAACTCTTTCCGTCTGAGCATGGTCCCAGCCGATAGGTCAGGGAAAACTGAGATGCCTTGAAATCGATCCGGAAGAGGGGGATTTTTCCTAAGAGCCCGCAGAAGGTCATCTTTTGTTCGGAAAAAGTGAATTTTTGCTATAACGTCCCTGGGAGTAGAGGGGGGCAGATTCCTTGGTTTAGGCAGGCGGTGTATACGGTCCACCGTGAGATCAATTTGGGAAGCATTGGGTAAGACCAGGGCCATTAGATCGGTGAGGAAAGGCAGGAGAAGGTCTTAGGAGATAGACTCAGGGATCCCTCTAATACGTATGTTTTCTCTGCGCGATCTGTCCTCCAGGTCTAGTAATTTGCAAGAGAGTTTCTGGACCTCGTCTTCTAGCGCCGCGTTTGCGTCGATTAAAAGATTATGTGACTTCGCAAACTCTGACATCTTTATCTCTATGTGTTCCGTCCGAGACACCAGGGCTTGAATGTCAGACCGAAACTCTGCGGTCATTAGCTTAAAGTCCGATTGAAGGTCCTCTCTAAAGGAGGAAAAGAGGCGTTGTAATGTTGTCTCAGGAAGGGTTGCCAAGGAGGGGGAGCTTTGAGATCCCATGTTGGCAGGGTTCGACTCAGGCGATATTGAGGCAGGGAGAGGGAATATTATGCGCCTTTCCACTGAAGGAGGCTGTGGATTAGATTGTGGAAAGAACTCTGTCAGTTTCGCTGGTTTAGCTTTGGTCTTGCGTTTGCTGGTACCGCCCATTCGGTCTTGGATGTCAACCTACTGTCTGGGCTAATGCAGATATTGAAGAGAGTCCGTGCCCTGTGAGGGGTAGAGGGGTTCTTAAGAACGAACGGTGTGAATCGTCGGTGCGTAAGACGTGTAAATATATATTTGTGGGCTTGTTTTGTCCACCTTTATCTCTTTGCTCCCAGTTCTCCCTACCCTCTACCTGCTTTCTTGTATGCTTATTCTTTACACCCTCCTATACAAACAGCATAGTCACAAGCTGAGTAAGGGGAGGGGGGAGGAAGCTGCTAGTGAAGCTGTGTTTCAGAAGGTGAGTTTCTCTCTGTGACAGTTGTGAGTCCCAGAATATCCAACTGGAGCAGGTAGAAGTATAACTCAAGTGTTTAAACTGCTGTGTAGGAAATGTGGTGTCACTGGGAGAGAATCAGGTCTTTAGAGGCACTTGTGCTGGAGGGTTAGGTATGTCAAGCCGGTGAAGGGCCTTAGCTGCAGTTCAAAGATGTATTAGGCTGGATAAATAGCCCAAGATGGCGTCTGCCACATGTATAGCTGAAGGGAAAATGGCCTCCAGAAGGACTTATGGAATCTGGGGAAAGGCGGGATATATATTTTTGCAGGGGCTTAGGATATCAGTAATGCATTGCATAGATTTTGCCCCGATTAACAGTGGGAGTCACTTATCTGAATATGCTGCAGTCTTTAGGCTGGAAGCCGGCTTGGATTCGGGCCGCAGCTTCGCGCGCTCAACCGTCCGGGAGGCGCCAAGAGGGAGCAGCAGCTGTGAGCAGGCCTCTCACCGGCCTCTCGCGGTTCCCCGGTATTCGTCCGCAGCAAGCAGAGGAGCTCCTTTGCCCTTCCTCTCCCTCCACAGGGAGGATGCGACGTGTGGTAGGCTGCAGGAGGATACGTCGGCGCCTGAACACCGATCAGCGTGGATCAGCCCTCGGGGTGACAGCAGGGCAGCCCGGTCTCCGGATCCCGATCGGATGTCTGTGACAGCTATACTAACTCTCCGCACTGTTCCGTAGCGCAGTGGAGGCCTCCGGAGTCGGGGAACGAAGGAGCGGGTAGGAGCAGCTTGTGTCTGCCTTTCCTCAGCAGCGGCAACAGCGCGGCGTGGCGGAGCTTGCCTGAGTCTCAGTGCGCCACGTGGTGTTGTGCGGCCCAGGACCTCAGGAGATGCTGTGGCTGATGCAGGGAGAGTCTTGGGTCTGAACTTCCCTCGCCAGTAGCAGACAGATTAGGGTTCGGTCCAGGACTATTCTTGGGCCTCTGGAAGCAGTTGTTGGGTTTCTTGGTGCCGTTTTAGTTGGGGTCTCCACGGAGCTGCTCTCACTCACGTCTTACTCCATGTAGGACCAGGCCACGCCCCCCGTCATATAGCATTTCTAATAATTAACACTTTCTTTTGTTAAAAAAGAGTTGATTGAAGGACAGCATTACCCATGTGCAAAAATTAAGGTACCCCTATGTAGATTCCCCTTATTTGGGAAAAGCAAGATGCTACAAAGGGCAGGTAGCTATTGCCCTAGTGGACTATGGCTCTCTGAAAGGCTAGTTGGGTCTGTGGTGATCAGCTGATCGCTGGGTAGCTTTATTTAAAAAATAGTCTTGTCAAGACAATCCTTTTAAGGCAAAACATCTACACAAACCCATCCGGAATAATGTAGAAATGCATCCCAAATTTTTAATCAATCAAATTTATGGTCAAATCCAGTAAATTATATATTTTGTTCGCTGCAACATTTATTCTTTAACAATTGGTGCAATTGTTAAAGAATAAATGTGGCTCCATGCTGTATATATATCAAGAATGCAGACTAGCAGAAGTTCAGTTTGCTTCCCAGTCAGTAAGTAAATGAACCTTAAAACATCATTTAACAAATCTACCTCGGTGATGTGTAAAACCTCAGTTCCAAATCTAGAGAACCCATAGAAACACCTGTAGTGTATATGATAAGACTACAAACTGAAACAGCATAAAACCACCACATAAAATGAAATTACTTTATTTGGAGCGCCTGGCTATTTTTTTTGAAGTGGGAAAATAAAGCAGTGTAAAACTTAACATACACTTTTCACAGTGCTTTCCAGTAAAGCCATCTTTACAGTTACATTGCTGCCAGGACCAATTATCGACGCAGGTTGCTCCATTTTGGCAAGAAGTTGTAGTGCATGCTCCTTCTAATCTTGGACACCTAAACACAAAAAATGAGAGAAGTGAAATGTGGGAACCGAGCAAATATTACATTACAAGACACACATATGTTGAAAGAAGAATGCTTGCAAAAATAAAGTGTTCATATTTTTTTTTATGAATTAATAAAATGAAAGTGAATGAACAAAAGGGAAAATTTTTAAAATACAATTAATATTCGGTTCACCACCCTTTCTTTTAAAGTCCCAGAAGAATTTATGGCCCCACAGGCCCGGATCTCAAAATCACCCTTTCATCGGGGGATTATAAAAAGGGCAAAAGGCTTGAGCAACCCCACATTACAAAAGATCTGTGGTTATTCTCCGGATTTTTTGGAAAAATTTCCCCCTGCCGAGTTCATTTTTTTTTTTTGTCACTCACTTAAATATTGTCATGGTTTGTGATTTTTTATTTTGGGAAACATGTATAAATATTTGGAACATAGTATTTAGTTATTTTTACAAAAAGGTAAAAAGAGAAAGAAAATAGGGCCCCACAGCAGGGACTAAAGTAAGACCCCCCCAATTGTGATAAGGCAAAAAAGTCTATGTGTATTTTTCGTTTCAGAAATTTTCATGAGCTTTGGGCAAATTCCCCACCCTTAAATAATGTACTGTAGTTCCTCTAGAGAGTCTGCTCTTTGGTTAAAAGCAAACTCTTTTTTTATTCTAACAAAAAAATTTAGCTGCTCACTACTTTTGTTCTGTGTAGCACACGATTCTAAAATTTAAACAGGGGTTATTTTCATTTTGGCCACTAATATGGGTGGCCAGAAGTTAAGTTTTATTTCACCAGACCCTGTCTAGCTCGCTGAGCCTAAGGGGGCCCAAAGGTTTTCTTAACTGCATTATTTAAAATTTATGATGACAATTATCATAAATGTCGAGGGTTATTTTCGGAATAGGGGGAATTTTTTGACTACTGCTTATATAGGCTAAAAATTCCTTGGGATAACTGAAAATTTTTGCTGTGAGGCGGCCAACATTAACCTAGTCAAATTGACATACTACAGAATTGGATCTCTAAATTTTCCTCATAAAACCCCCCTGACTTAACTTTTAATTGTGTCACATAAAAATAATACACTGTTAAATAATCTAAATAATTCACCTTTGGTGGGTTTAAAAGAAGGATTTTTTGATGATTAACGGGGGGCAATTTTTTTCCAGCATATGTGTCGGAAAACGTTACGAAAGCACCCCCTGTTTTACCCAAAAATAGATAAATTTACAAATTTTTGGGGGCCAAAAGTATAGATATTGTAAAATTACCCTTTTAAATTTGGAAGAACCTTCTCTATCTTAAATATTTATGACCCCCATGTGGATCAAACCCTTTTCTCATCGGTTACATCTGAAACTTGTGGTACCCTGATAAACCCTCATCTTTTTAAATGGGGGAACGCATTTGGGAATAATTGGAATAATTTAGTAAGGTTGTTTAGTACATAAGTAAAAAGCATCTTTTGTAACCACATTTTGAGGTTTTTGGTTAGAGCATACATAGTTTTATCCAGGGCGAGCCACCGATAGATGGGGACGCCCTTCTTGTGGTGACTACTCTGCCTGCAGTAGGGAAATTAATAGGGTGAGTGTTAATCACTTTGAGGTGTTGTAGAAAATTTTATGCACAGTTGAATTAAAGGTTTAAGTTTTATGCGGTTTTCACTTTTGAATTGGGGTTGGGTTTCTGACCACTTTTTTTGCAGAATTTGAATACGATGATACGTGATTTTGTTAAAATTTATCAACACAACAGTAATGTGAAATACTTTAAAATTCATAGTCAAATATTATAGCAACAAAGTACTGTATCATTATGTTATTAGATATCCTGGTCCTTAAAAACTACCGCTAAGATTTCCCTTTTGGGTGACAAAAGCTTGGGCTAGGGGTCTAGGGGACGCCCATTCACTGCAAATTCCATTATACAGCCTACAAAGTCATGGCTTTGTACTTGTCCTCTTCTTTGTAGTATTGGTTCCAGGGATCTGATACCTCCTCCTTATTCGTTTGGTGAAATCCCGAGTTTTCCCGTTTCCCGAATGAAATCTTGCAAAACAAATAAGTTTTTTACGCAGTATAAATTTTTATAAATCAGTTTTTGTCAAAACTGAAAAAAAAGATAGGTAACTTTTTTAACAAAATTTAATTTTGGGGATTAATCCTGATAAGCTTGATTTGTATGCTTTGGGGATATTACAACGGAACTGTGACCTCTCCTAACATGTCTATTCAAATAAATACTTGTGTTCCCTTTTAAATACCAATTTGGGCATTTTCCCATAACTCTGTGTTGTGTGTTCCTTGTTATTCCTCTAGAAAAATATTATGATTGGTACTGGTGTTACTGTTATTAGTTTTCAAAGGGGTGTGCCCTGCACACTGACTGTCAATGCTGATTGGGCAATGTCAGACTGTTCAGGGACACCCCCCCAATTGGTAACACTCATCTGACTGATTCAGTAATACATTTCCCGGAGGAATAAAAGAGGTACAGCACAGCACAGAGTTATAAGAGAAAATGTACAGAATTGTCATTTTTGAAGGTTTCATAGATCCTCTTTAAATTCTAAATGCGTAATATTCTAGGGGGAACAAAAGAAAATCAATAGCAGTTTTTACATGAGCAACAGATAACACTTTTTTGGAAGACTGAATTTTTTACAAGTGGAAGGCCCCATAATGATTTTTTTCCAGCTAAGTTAAACTAGGAAGACTTCCATCACTAATAACTGGGTTAACTGATTTTATTATTTCCTGATATACCAAGCTGGAATATCATTAAAGAACATTAGCAGACATCCAAGATGCTTGCCCATATTTTATTGAAATTAATGGGGTTTATTATGAGAAACTGATGGGGAAACCAATCTGAGTCCTTATCATATATAACCAATTATATTTTTAGGGCTTGTTCACACAACGTTTTTGTGATCCGTTTTACGGATCCGCAAAACGGATCTAACAACTGTTGGTGTGATTAACATTACGTTCAATGGCAAAAGCACATCGCAGTTCTCACGGGAGAGCTCTTAAAAGCTCTCCTGCACTGCGCTTTTCGCATCTGCTTTAAGAATTTACATGTCAATTCTTATTGCGTTTTACGCAAGTGAAAGCCCATAGGAGATAATGGAGTCTGCTTTTGGCACCTGTCCAAAAGCGCTCCACACTCCGGGTACATATCAGCTGCGCTTTGCATCCTGAAAGCAGATGCGAAAAGCGCAGTTGGCGGCCGGCGGGGCATCGGCGGCGAGCGGCGGTAGCTGGATGGACGGGGCATCGGCGGCGAGCGGCGGTAGCTGGATGGACGGGGCATCGGCGGCGGCTGGATGGACGGGGCATCGGCGGCGGCTGGACGGACGGGGCATCGACGGCGGCTGGACAGGTGAGGTGCTACAGGGGGATGGATGGATGGATGGATAGCTGGCGGGGTGTTGAGGTGCTGCAGGGGGATGGATGGATGGCTGGGTGTTGAGGTGCTGCAGGGAGATGGATGGATGGCTGGGTGTTGAGGTGCTGCAGGGTGGATGGATGGATGGCTGGCTGTTGAGGTGCTGCAGGGAGATGGATGGATGGTTGGCTGGTGGGGCGTTGAGGTGCTGCAGGGTGATGGATGGATGGATGGCTGGCTGGCTGGGCCTTGAGGTGCTGCAGGGAGATGGATGGATGGATGGATGGATGGCTGGCTGGATGGGCGTTGAGGTGCTGCAGGGAGATGGATGGATAGCTGGCTGGCTGGCTGGGCGGTGAGGTGCTGCAGGTAGATGGATGGATGGCTGGGCTCGGCTGTGCGGCACAGGCAGGCAGGGAGACATGAATGGGTTGAGGCGCAGGCAGACATGAATGGATTGAGACGCAGGCAGACATGAATGGATTGAGGCGCAGGCAGACATGAATGGATTGAGGCGCAGGCAGACATGAATGGATTGAGGCGCAGGCAGACATGAATGGAGTGAGACGCAGGCAGACATGAATGGATTGAGGCGCAGGCAGACATGAATGGATTGAGGCGTAGGCAGACATGAATGGATTGAGGAGAGAGAGAGAAAGAGAGAGATCAAAACGCATCCGGAAAGCGGATCCGTAAAACACAAGTCGAAAAGCATACAATACGGATCCAAATAAAGTATTAACTGTTGCGTTTTTCGGATCTGCTTTCCAGATGCGCTTTTCACTCTTCAAAAACGGATCCGTAAAAAGGATCAAAAACGTCGTGTGAACAAGCCCATATAGTATTACTGTCAACATTCAGTTCTTAAAAATTATTTCTATTTTTATTGTAAACAGTTTTAATATAGTGGTTCATATTAGTGGATGTATGGTTTGGACAAATGTCTGTGTTTACAACTGACCAGGGCAACATTTGTACGAGCTAGCTAGCAGTTAGTAAACTCTCCCCTCTCCAATCTGTCCTGAATGCAGCAGCCAGACATCTTTCTTTCCAGCCGCTATACTGATGCCTCTACCCTGTATTAGTCACTGCAGTGGTTGCTCATCCAGTACAGAATACAGCATAAACTAATCACTCTCACCCATAAAACTCTCCACAGCGCTGCACACCCTACATCTCCTTCTCATCTCTGTCTACTACCCTACCTGTTCTTTTCGCTCTGCTGATGATATCAGATAACATTTCTCAATCATCTGAACCTCCCATGCCCGTCTCCAAGATTTCACACATGCTGCAGCAGTTCTCTGGAACATGCTAGCGTGGGCGATCAGGCACACTCATAACCCTCATAGTTTTAAGAGTGCCTTGAGAACACATTTTCTCAGCCTGACCTACCAAGATCCCTAATTGCTAACCTCCACCTTCTATCACACACATCTGTCACTCCCTACACCAGGGCACTCACAGGCACTTATCTGTATATAGATGTACCATCATGGTGGCAGGTTCATCCAACTTTTATGTAAACCACCTCCTATTTATTAAATATAGCTGCACCATTGTAAACTTAGCACTCTCACCCTTTGTTTCACCAGTACACCCTAATAGATTGTAAGCTCTCGCGAGCAGGGCCCTCACACCTTGTGTCTCATCTGTAAGTACTTTTTAATGTGTAATGTCTGTACTTATACCCTCTAAATTTTTAAAGTGCTGCGGAATATGTTGGCATTAAACAATGACTAGTATAAGTTTACACGTATATCTTGTGTGTTTTTTCTATGCTTCATATCACTATCTTTTAACATGATGGAATAAAAGTGTTTTTTTTTTTTTATTAGGTACAGAACATAACCTCATGGATTGTTATTGCAAATAACTAGTATAAGCAAAATTACAGAAATATGTTGTAGAATACCTGTGAGCGTATTTCAAAAGAAGAAATGCTGTTTTACTCTCAGCTCTACCTGACAGCTCAGTTTACACTTTGCTTATATTCTTTGTACATCTACGCTGGGGAAATCTTTTGTTATGTATGTCTAATATATAGCCCCAGCCTATACAACTGTAAATTGTGCTATTGTAAATTGTATCACCCATTTACACTATACTACGTTACCAAAATGGTTATACAGCTGGTATACATCTTTTTGCAGGATCCCCTCCATTGAAAAACTATGTATATTGCCCAAAAGGACAACTTTTGTTGGCATATGTCAGGAACAATTGTATTATGTTGACTTGTCTAGGACAATATATCCTATTGAAATGTGATTTGCCAGTGTACAGTACATCCCAAATGTAGGGAACAATGAAGAGTGAATATGGCCTTATTATTACATAACAATTAAATTTAAGGAATTATTACTCAGATTGCAATAGTATGTTTTGAAAATAAACAAAATTATTTTATTTCTAATGAACGATTTAATGGAACCAGTGGTGTTTTTCCAGCTCCTGAAGAGTATTCTGTAATAATGCAAAATTATACTGAGTCAATAAAAATGACTGTGAGTATCAGTTAAGTGTCCCATAGCTAATATGCGGAATAGAGTTAAACAAGACATGTACAGACATGGGGGATCTTTACAGTTCATTGAAATGAGTGAGTAATATAGTCACAGATTTTATGGAGTGCAATCTAATAGGAAGTTGGGGCCAGAATGTCTTGGATATACATGCTTATTAAAAGTAACTGTGTCTGTAGGGAACATCTTGTGAAATTTAGAAGCATTTTACTGCAAAAACTGACAGTAGGAGATGACGTTTTTACTTATTAACAACTTAACAGTGAGATCAAGTTTGTGGGGCATGGTGAAATCTATACAAGGGGATCTCCAGAAACACAAAAATCCTATTCTGGTTAAATAATCAATTATGTTTTTCCTTGTCCTAAATTGCACATTGTCATCTGGAATCACTGTAATATATTGTAAATGTTCTGAGATTTACCAGTCACTGGAAACAGCTGTAGTACTGACGGTGCAGAACCCTGGTTCCTTGTCCTCTGAGCAAGTATCCACTGTCAGTGATGCCGCCTGCAAGAAAGATTCATATCCAAATTACAATACAGGCAGTCCTCAACTTACATTGTTCCGACTTACATACGTCCCCTAGTTACAAACGGAGACTTATGGGGCATGGCTGACATTCAACACTGAGTCACGCTCCATGATAACCAAGTGCCAGCAGGCCACAGCTGCACATGAGATACAGAACGTTAGGTGACATCTTCTATAAAAGGGCACAGACAGCAAAACAAATGTAAAAACTGTTCCCTGCACTAAAAGAAAAAAAAAAAAAACTAAAACTAAATTTTTTTTTTTTGCTGGAGTTACATTTAATAAATGTACCTGTTCCGACTTACATACAATTTCAACTTAAGAACAAACCTACAGTCCCTATCCCGTTTGTAACCCGGGAACTGCCTGTTTATCATTAGAGATATATATGCACATACACTCACACACACACATATGTTGCACGGTTACACTTAATAAATGAATGACAAAGGGAAATCTAAATTAAAGGGGATGTATCGCTTCCTTACTTCGGCTGAGTCACACTTCTCTTAGCTTCCCAGCTCTGTGAATGCAGGGGCGTTTCTTCCCCTCCCAGCTGGATGACATCACCCCCACCCCTTCACTGCTGGCCTGAGGACTCCCCCCACCTCCTCTCTGAGTCCACATATCACTGTGTCTCTCCCTATCAGTCTTATTTTAAGAGCTGTTTTACATACCACAGGCTGCATTCAATCTAATCTGAGCACTGATCTCTCACAGCTGGAGATGTATTACAGCTTTCTAAGAACGGCACAGATCTGCGTGTATGCAGGAGAGTTAGGCACAGGGTCAAAACTGTCATGTTTTCTCATTGTACAATCTGCTGCAGTCTGTTTCTGCTAGGTGTGGAGACAGAAAAATGCTACGGCCCCTAACTCTGAGTCAGACACACAGCTCCTTGAATAGACCCAGGGGCTGTACAGAATGTAAATGAGCTCTCAGCTAGTGAATTGCAAGGAGAAGGGATCAGGAGGGATTAGACCCACACTGGATATCAGTGCAAATAAAAACACAAGATAAGGGACACTGTGAGAACAAGGCAGCTTTGCTAATGACATCCAATTGCAAAGTTGCATGTTTTCACTGTCCCCTTATTCTGAAGACCATTTAATGAAACGATAACACCCCTTTAAGTATATATTTAGTTTGACCATGCTTGGAATTCCAAATAATATGTTTTTCTAGATAAACAGTTTTTGAAGGAACATGACAGGGAGGTTATTCTTCAGTCGGCTCTCATTTTTTTTGCCATCGGCCCATACAATTGATTGTATGGGAAACCGATGGCAAACCTGAAAACGCCGGCATATTATACAGGTTGTATAATCTGCCGCGCCAGAAAATGAGCAGAGAAAAAACGACCTGTGTAGACTACAGGTCATTTTTTGTATTAAAGTCTATGGGCGGGTTGAACGATCGTATTTACAGTGGTTTCAGAATCCTAAAACCGCTGAAAATACGATTGATTTTCTATGCCGTGTAGACATAGCATAAGACATCATGGAGAACTAATAACTTTTGTGTATGAACAAAAATTTAAATCAAATCAACATTTTGTGTGTCAACCCTTTGGAGCCCTGGAAGTGAAGTTAGGGCCTTCACATTGCTCTGCTCTCAACATCACAGAGTTTTTCTGGGATTACATGAAGAGACAGAAGGATGCGAGTAAACCTACATTCACAGATCTATGGTTACTTCTCCAAGATTTTTGGAGCAAACTCCCTGCTAAATTCTTTCAAAAACTGTGAACAAATGTACCGCAGAGAACTTATGCTGCTTTTAAGTCAAAGGCTGGTGACACCAAATATTGATTTGATTTTAATTTCACTTTGCATGTTGATAATTCATAAAAAAAACTGTTATCACTCCTTTTTTGCAGTATTTTCTTTGCATAGTACTGTTTATTCATTTATCTATGTATACACACATTTTCAGAATCTAGTCATTGATAGCACTAGTGTTATGGTCATAGCATCTGCTGGAATCTCATTAAGTTGAAGTGATTTTTGAAAGAATATTCTGTACAGTAAAGGGAGCAATTAAGATGATACAATTGCATTAGGACACTCATTGTTAGAATCTGCATTTGAATAAAGAGAAAAAACAGTACTGAAAAACTACAATATTTCTTACTAGTTTGATATTTCAGCTAAAATGTTATGGATGCAAAATCTCTAAAAGGTCTTATGCACTTGAGGCATGGGATGGTTTGTAGTATTATTATCATTAATTTATAAGCGCCATTGATTCCAGGGCGCTGTACATTCGAGGGGGTTTACATACATAAAATGTCAAGTACAATGATAACGATGAGTGACTTACAACTGGCACAACAGAGGGAGAGAGGACCCTGCCTGCGAGGGCTTACAATCTACAAGGAGGAGGAGAGAGACAGGAGGAGAAGGGGCGGACATATTTGCGGGGTAGTACAGTGGCAGCAGGGTTATTGTAGGTTATAGGCAGTCCTGAAGAAATGGGTTTTCAGGTTGCTTTTGAAGCTGGTGAAAGTGGAAGAGAGTCTGATGTGTTGGGGGAGTGAGTTCCAGAGTCTGGGGGAAGCACGAGAGAAGTTTTGGAGACGGTTATGTGAGGAACTGATAAGAGGAGAACAGAGAAGAAGGTCCTGTGAGGAGTGGAGATTGCATGAGGGGAGATATCTGGAGATTAAGGCAGAGATGTATGGAGGGGAGAGGTTATGGAGAGCCTTGTAGGTCAAGGTTAGTAATTTGAAATGAATTCGCTGGACAATTGGTAGCCAGTGAAGGGATTGGCAGAGAGGAGAGGCAGAGGAATAGCGAGGAGAGAGGTGGATAAGATGGACAGCAGAGTTGAGAATGGTTTGAAGGGGAGCAAGAGTGTTAGATGGGAGGCCACAGAAAAGGATGTTGCAGTAGTCTAGGCGGGAGATGACGAGGGTATGGACGAGCATTTTTGTGGTGTCAAAGATGATTAATGATCGGATGCAAGAGATATTTGTCAGGTGGAAGCTGCAGGCAGAGGTGAGGGCTTGAATGTGTGGTTCGAAAGACAGAGCAGAGTTGAGGATTACCCCAAGGCAGAGGACTTGCGGAACAGGTGAGAGTGTACAGCCGTTGACTGAGATAGATATATCAGGGGGAGGGATGGAATGGGACGGTGGAAAGATGATATATTCAGTTTTCTCCACATTTAGTTTTAGGAGACGGGAGGAGAAAAAGGAGGAAATGGACGCTAGACAGTCAGGGATCCGGGAGAGTAGAGAAGTGACATCTGGGCCAGAGATGTAGAGATGTGTGTCATCAGCATATAGATGGTAGTGAGAGCCATGTGAAACATTACACAGTACTCTGTGTAATGTCATATGTTGGCAGTATATGGTACCATGTTACAGAAATATTGTTCCCTAGAAACAGTGCTTCTGCTGCGAAATAGTTCAGTAAATCAGAACTTAAATCACTCTATGTACCCAGGCACTTAATTTGCTTTATTTAATGGTATAAATAAACCTCACTGACAGGGACTTAGGGCATGTCCCCATGGCATGGGTTTTCAGACGGTTTTTCAGGCGGTTTGCAGTTTTGCAGATCGCCTGAAAAACTGGCCAAAAATGAGCACAACGGGCTCCTATGGAAAATCCATGCAGTCGTGCACGGGTTTTCCGCCCCCGCGGTTCTTCCGCCCATGGGCCACTCGCAAAACATTCTATAAGAACATTCTTTTGTCCGTTTTTCGGAGGGAATATGTGCAAGTGACTGTGAAAGGGAAGGGCTATTTTCCGCGCATCGCGGCGAAACCCCGCCCCCCCCCCCTTCCCGCAGCCGTGGTGACGGCTGCAAAACAGGATAAATACCGGTTGGATAAACCGACCGGTATTTGTCCCTTGCCATGTGGACGCAGCCTTACAATCTGCTGTTCAGACCTAGTCAGTGGGTGTCTGCTAATTCTTCAGCCATACTGCACAATTACCTAGAAGAACAACTCTAACCCAACCTGGTCAAAACCATAAAAATAAGGTTTGTATGATCCCAAACTCAAAATAAAAGGAGACATGTGTGATCAAGTTTTTCACCCTTTTCTGGCATAAAATGCACCTAAGGGAGCTTTCTATGATGTCTAATGTTCCTAATGAATGTGTTAGGCGCATTGTTCATAAGACTCGACACTTTCTACTGCGTCTAACATGAGGGGCGTTTTGGGGGTGTTCTGGGTGTGTGTCGCACCCCACTTGTAATATTGGACACATATATGAATGTGGTTCGGCAAAACTAGGTGCACTACTGCTCGAACAGGCAGACCTATCTCAATATGGTCTGCCAGAGCCTGAGGAGTCAAAGTGGAGCTAGATTTGCTGTTAGGGAAAAAAATGTCTCTTATTTCTCAACTTACACCAGTGCAATAATAAAAAGTAATTTCTGATAATTATCACACTATATAAAATTAACTTATTTACATTTAATAACAAATTATCATATAAAAATAATATAAAAATATATAATATTCCAAAAATATAAAAATATCTCCTATAAAATTAAAAGAATCTAAAGCTAATTTTGCATTAAAAATGCACTGATTATGTTGTTTAGATTTTTAAATTTTTACTACATTAAATTTGAAATTTTTTTTTGCTCCTCTCACCCTTTATTCTGCATACAGCAAGAGCCAGCACAGCACAGCACAGTTATTGCTGGGACCTGTGGTTCACCAAGCAAGATCAGTACCATAGTTTCTATTCACTGACATGCTATTCTAATGACTTTTCTTTTATTTCCAGCCCATGTATAGCCTTTACACATGTTTGGTGCATTACTAATGCACCTAAGTTTCATAATGCGCCTAACACATAAGCGAGGTGCGTCGAACTTTAGACCCCATTTATAATCACACAAAAGTCACTTTCATACAGTCAGGCGCATTATACACTGAAAACGAGACTCGACAATTCACTTCGAAGCACCTTCCTTCATACA
This sequence comes from Phyllomedusa bahiana, assembly GCA_025379985.1. Classification (NCBI taxonomy): domain Eukaryota; kingdom Metazoa; phylum Chordata; class Amphibia; order Anura; family Hylidae; genus Phyllomedusa; species Phyllomedusa bahiana. The sequence goes on along the minus strand of JAODAL010001277.1, from coordinate 165,699 downwards.
TGTCTCCCAAAGTGATTAATCTCTAGTAATCTGATTCACATGCCAAAGTAGTATTGATAATTCTCTGACTTTCCTTTTTCTTTTCTTCTTTACGTAAATATTGAGGACATCATTGTAACACCATATTTATTTCCATCTCTTAAATGTCACCAAATAGACGATGATGATGTATTTACACATAGAACATAAAAATGGCATATATGATATTGTACTTGAAAGGGATATGACATTTTTTTCAGTATCTGCTGTTTTTATTTTTCCCTTTTCTCGTTCTGTCTTTTCTTTTCTAATCTGCAATATCTCAAAAATGACAACTTAATGCTTTTACCATTTTCCCATAAACTCCCTTTGCACTGTAGGAAATGACAGATTCAAAATCCTGTGGGCTGAGGACAGATATATATTGTGCAGTTTTACATGTGGAAATTGCGTTTCATGAAATGTTTATGGCAGAAAAATTGTTTTTCTGTTATTTTTAGGTTCCACAATTCCCTACACAGAAAACAAAATTGAATTACATTTACATACAGACACAGCCCATATCCTAAGAAATACTAAGAAATATGAATTAACATTTGTACTGCAGTGAAACCTGCAAATTAGCTATACCAGCACTCTAAATGCTGGCCTCATAAATGCTTGTTTTCAGCTGTATAATGCCTTTAATATGTCTATGGTACTCCTTCTCCCCCTTGCAACATTTTTATGCAATTAGGTAGATTAAGCAGTTAAAAAGGAAAACCTGATATCTGCTGAGGGGCAGATCACTATAAATATTACACCATTTTAATGGTCACCATGAATATTGTACTGTGATTCTGTTTTATAGCATGAATAATTTATGTATATATATTCTGCATAGTAATATCTATAGAATATCTGCCTTCTCTTGACCTCTGGTCTTGGCAAAAAAATATAACCTGTTTGTTTTGGCAGGAAAGCTCAAGACATAAATGGAGTAGCCCCAAGTTAGAAAAATTCAGCACCCCATTTAGGTGAATATATGAGGCTAACACATCTGTAATGTATTATTCTTTGCACTTTTTACTGTGCCAGTTGCAGCATATGGTAGTTATGTATAATGGCTATATTATAAGTGTGTGCCTGAAGGCAGGCAACTTGGAAGGTATGCAGGAACAAGGAAAAGTGAAATTATTATTAAATGGTTTGTCCACTTGGGCAACTGATAATTCCCAGGCCCTTGTCAAGTATTCTAACACTTTCATCCACAGCAGATCCCCTTAGTTCCAGTAAAAAAGCATATGTGACCCTAAATCTACCAGAGAGTCTAAGAATCATTGATTAGCAATGGTTATTCTTTGCTTTTAGGAACCATGCCATCAGTTGATCACAGTGACTCCATTGCTATGGGCTATGTGGACTAAAGCCAGCGTAGACCTAGTTTATTAGTATTGTTGCTTACAGGGAATGTGTCATCAAAAATGACTTGTTTAACTCATGTTTTTATGTTAAACACATTTTTTTATGAGTTTATATTTTTTATTTTTCATATCACTTTCAATATTTTAACAAAATGTTTAAGTCCTGCAGTTTTCACTTTGGCCACTAGGCTTAGTAAAATTCTGACACTTCCTGTTCTGTAGAGAGAGATTTTCAATAGTCTACAGGGTTAGGCTAAAAGGTGTAACCAATGTCACAATAGGATATAGTCACAGTTCACCCTCTCCCCCTCCCTTCTCACTGACATCTTCCTAGGTCACAGATCCTGCCTAGAAAACTCTCTTTTAGAAGTCAGTGGGACTGATCCAGTTTACAGGCTCCTATGTGCATGAAGCTGCTGTAAAGAACCTCTTTAAATGTTGTTAATAGCAGTGCAAGTAAGAATGTCTTCCCCACAATCATATATAGACAACTGAATTGAGAAATCCACTATCAGAAAATAAAAACGGCTAAGAAGAAAAGAATATGGATCAGGGTCTTTTATTAAAAAGTAAAAATAAAAATTGTTGACAGATTCCCTTTAAATAGGTTTCTGTTTGGATTGACACTGGTTTGCCCTGTAATAAAATGTGAGTTAGGGACATCCTGAACCCAAATTCCTTCTCTAACCCCATCCATTATGTCACGGGCAGCGGTAGTGGATCCTCTGGACCACCGCAAGCGATAGCGTAAGCCACGCCAGGGAGCAGAATCTAAGTTTCACCAGAGCCCGCCGCAAAGCGGGATGGACTTGCTGTGGCGGGAGTCTACCAAGTCGCTACCCCTGATGTGACTTGCTTGTGGTGGCAGCCGAGGTGTAGCGTGGTACAAATTATTAAGGCAGGCTCGTAGTCGGGGACAGGCAGGAAGGTCAGGACAGGCTGCAAGGTTCGTGGTCGAGAGATGGAGGCAAACCGTACGGTACATAGTAAACAGACAAGACTTCAGGAACGCTTTCTCAGTAGGCTAATGACACTAAAGATCCGGCGCTGGGCACAGAAAGGGGCAGGCTTGAAATAGGTGCTGCCGCCGGCAATGGAGTTTACCAGTGTGCTGGCCTTTAAATTTAACAGTGCCGTTGCGCCAGGAAGCAGAGACACAGTCAGAAGCGTGGCTGGATAAGTTGGAGCGAGTGCGCCCGCGACCCAACATGTGGATCGCCGGGCCACTGTGACACATTACCCTAGCTGTAACCCTAACCATAAATTGTAAGTTGGAATAAGGGTTTTTGTGAGTATGTATAGGTTCACTCAGGGGCGTTGCTAGGGTCCTAAAACATCCGGGGCTCGGGCCCTTTGTGTTTTTTCTGGGTAGGGCTGGGTTCACACGACATTTTTCACGCCTCATTGGGAACTGCGGATGTTTTTTTACAGAGAGAAAAACCTTGTGTTCCTGTCACTAATTTTCTGCACATTCCACACAGATCCCGTCCATCTCCTCAGCAGTCACTGTACAGTAAAAATCACCAATGACAAATTTACTTTTTCAAAACTTCTCACCTTCATATGACAATACCCCTAAACAGTCACCAAAACATACACCGATACATGGAGCAAATCTACCAGACAAGTGATTGTTACTAAAAACCTCCTACAAAACCAAGACCCTAAACTATTACTACTTAAGGCTCAAATAATCCTGCCAGACCCTGACCGAACGCAACCCCCACATGTGACTATCCACTGCACACAGGCTCTGATTACATATACCACCGCCATACAGTGACCAGATAGTGGTAGATACTAGTTGTATGTAGACTCTGCAGAAATATAAGTGATTACACTGCAGTTACATTTAGTGACTCACCGGAGACGTCTTTTCTGATCAGCGTCGTTCACTTTCCCTTTTCTTCTCCATCCGGTTCACACCTTCATGCCAATTGCTCCCGGCCAATACTCGTCCCTGCAGATTTGGACACAAATATCTTAGAATCCTCACATTTCCAGCAACTCCTTAATTATAGGTATAGCAGTCCCCTCATTTAGGTATATAGGGGCACTGAAGCAGTATATGGGGCCACAGGCAGGTATATGGGGCCACAGGCAGGTATATAGGGGCACTGAGGCAGTATATAGGGACCACAGGCAGGGATATGGGGGCCACAGGCAGCATATGGGGGCCACAGGCAGGGATATGGGGGCCACAGGCAGCATATTGGGGCCACAGGCAGGGATATGGGGGCCACAGGCAGGGATATGGGGGCCACAGGCTGGATATGGGGGCCACAGGCAGACATTATAGGGGCACAGGCAGCATATGGGGGCCACAGGCCGGGATATGGGGGCCACAGGCAGGCATTATAGGGGAACAGACAGCATATGGGGGCCACAGGCAGGGATATGGGGGCCACAGGCAGTATATGGGGGCCACAGGCAGGGATATGGGGGCCACAGGCAGGCATTATAGGGGCACAGGCAGCATATGGGGGCCACAGCAGGGATATGGGGTCCACAGGCAGGGATATGAGGGCCATAGACAGTATATGGGGGCTACAGGCAGGGATATGGGGGCCACAGGCAGGCATTTTAGGGCACAGGCAGTATATGGGGGCCACAGGCAGGGATATGGGGGCCACAGACAGGCATTATCGGGGAACAGACAGCATATGGGGGCCACAGGCAGGGATATGGGGGCCATAGGCAGTATATGGGGGCCACAGGCAGGGATATAGGGGCACAGGCAGTATATGGGGGCCACAGGCAGTATATGGGGGCCACAGGCAGGGATATGGGGGCCACAGGCAGTATATGGGGGGCACAGGCAGGGATATGGGGGCCATAGGCAGTATATGGGGGCCACAGGCAGGTATAAAAGGGCACAGGCAGGGATATGGGGGCCACAGGCAGGCATTATAGGGGCACAGGCAGCATATGGGGGCCACAGCAGGGATATGGGGGCCATAGGCAGTATATGGGGCCACAGGCAGTATATGGGGGCCACAGGCAGGGATATGGGGGCCACAGGCAGGCATTTGTGGGCCACAGGCATCATTTGGGGGCCACAGCAGGGATATGGGGGCCATAGGCAGTATATGGGGGCCACAGGCAGTATATGGGGGCCACAGCAGGGATATGGGGGCCACAGGCAGTATATGGTGCCACCGGCCGGGATATGGGGGCCACTGGCCGGGTTATGGGGGCACAGGCAGGCATTATAGGGGCACAGGCAGTATATGGGGGCACTGAGGCAGGTAAATGCTATAAAAATAACAACATTAATACTCACCTTAACTCCCCCGGCGAGCGCGCTCCGTCCTCTTCAGCCCGCGCTCCTCCGGCAGCTCCTCGGGCGCACGGCCTATGACGCGCTGTGCGCCCGAGGACAGGCAGCGTCGCGATGACGTGATGTCATCGCGACGCTGCCGGCTGAGGCGCACGGGGCCGCGGCGGGTCCTCAGCGCTGTGAGGACCCGGCAGCCTCGCGGTGTAGGACCTGCGGGTCCGACACTGTCTGCGGGGCAGGGAGCGCTCGCTCTCTGCTCCGCAGAAGCCCTCAGCTGTGTGTGCGTCCAGCGGACGCACATGTAGCTGCAGGGTCAGTCGGTGCTCCAGGCCCAGCGCAGAGGCCTGGAGCCCGGGAGACTCGGGGCACAGGGGGTTTTATTCGGGGCCCGAGCCCCGAATAAAACAGCCTAGCGACGCCCCTGGGTTCACTTATCATTTCATGTTGCTCTAAATGCATCGGATAAACCCTATGTATGGTAACCAGAACTAATGTTAGACTAGAAGTGATGCTGCACAAGGAGCAACACCAGACTGGGAACACTGTGGGATGGTAAGTTAACCCTTAAAAATCCTGAAAAAAAAAAACTAACCTTTACCCTAATTTAGGGAGAGGGTATATTTATTGGCAATTTTTGCCAAAATTCAATATAAACTGACCCAAATCAAATTGCTTAGAATTGGGTTGAGGTCCATATCAACCCAAATCAAAGCACAACACTAATACCAGGATCCTCCTGTTGGTCCAGGATATGATATCATAGTGGTCTTTACAGGTTCAGCAAGAAATATCCCATAGTGAAGTTAACTTTGGAGCCAATAACTTGGCACTACAGTCTATTTGTTATGGGATAACTGAAAGATAACTCAGTTCTATTAATGATATGTCCTCTGTGTAGAACATCAAAAATACAAATTTTATTTTGTAATTTAGAGTGGACATGAATATGTGATGAACATATAGACTGTGAGACATCAGAACCACTTCCTCCAAGTAACGCTAAGACAGCATATTTACCCAAAAAGGTATCTCTACACATTTATTAGTCATCTTGCAGTGTGCTTTGATGCTAAATTCTTTTATTGGACTCTCATAAAGGGACTGTCTGAGACTGAAATAAAGAGTCAGCCTGTTCCCCCACTTAAATGGCTGTATCTGCTATTATGATTCAGCCTAACTAAACCTAATGGGGCTTCTACAATTCCAAACACAGCCCATAGGCCAGAGTGTAATAGACATATAGGGCCTTATGTATGAAAACGGTCTAGCAGTAATACTTATTTTCTTGCCTATAGCAGCTCTAGAAGAATAAAAGCTGAGTTCTGATTGGTTGCTATGGGTAACAAAGACAGTCTTATTGCTAGACAGTTTTTATACATAGGACCCATAGACTTTATTTTATAATTTCAGATAATTTCTTTAACGCTCCATATTCATCACTGCACCATCATAAATACATTGGAGGAAAGCAAATGGAAAAATGATAACAAGCTGTCTTATAAGGCCAGAGCAGTGCAAATCGTATAATTCTAACACTAGAGCACAATGGTTCATTATTTTAAGAATTGGAAAGGAAACAATTTTGGAATTATCTTCAGCTACGTAGGGAGTGGCGATAATTGCTTTCACTGGTCAGATCAGACCGATGAGACCCAGATGCTTACTTCTCTTCACTTGGATTTATATGACAGATATTACTACGCTAATAGTTACTGATTATACTAGATATCAATGAATTAATAATTACTTATACAATATACGCTATATAACTGTGTGTATTGTGTACATTCACAATTACATTGCCAACAAATATTTAAAATCATTGCATCGTAGCATAAGATAACCTGAAAAATAAAACAGAATTTTGCATCTTTAAAGAAAAAGAAAAACATAATTATGGACAAAAGAAAAGGTGATGGTCAATAGATTTCTCTATGAATTTGTATTTAGTTTAATCTGACCTCATTTTCTATTTGACTTTTTGGATTTTTCAACTAATTTTACTGGAGGGTTTCACAATATTTTGTCTAAAACATGTTCTATAGAGAACTCTATCTTTTAGAACCAGCTGTGAAGTTGTTCTCCTTTCTGCCTTTAGATGGCAATAAAGAACATTGTTATCTAAAACAGACACTTGATCCCTCAACATAGTCATTCCAATGTATATGTCTGCAATTCAGTAGTGTCCCCGAGTTCACTGACAACATTGGGAGTAGTTTTAACATTGCTGTGGAAGGTTAAACAAACAGCATTATCATAACCTGAGTGAAAAGTGTAAGACATGTTTAAATAATTGTCTGTGTCTGAAATAGTTTTATTAATCATTTTGATCTTCACTGCTACTTTTCTAGTCAGTATGTACTACAAGTGAAAGAAATGTAGAATTGATATCTATCCATCTATCTATCTATCTATCTATCTATCTATCTATCTATCTATCTATCTATCTATCTTTCTGTCTTTTTGTCCATCCAAATGTCTCTGTTTCTGTTATGTTGGTCTGTCTGTCTGTCTCACTATCTATCTATCTATCTTCTTCTTCTTCTTCTTCTTTTCTTTGTCTGTCTGTTTGTGTCTGTCTATCTTCTAAAAAAAATCATAACAAGAGTAAAAAGAGCAGTAACCAAATAACATCAATGGGTTGATCCTTATCACAAACACAAATATATTGTCAATAGTTATTGGAGATAGAATACATTACCATTCCAGCTCTGCGGGCAATTACTGTATGGAAATGTCCATCTGATACTTTCTTCATTGTAGTGAGTTTGTAAGTTCCACCTCCAAGGTTATAGGAGAACCTCAATCTCTCCTCCACTATCTCCAGAGCAAGAAATTCAGCTGTATCACCAGTTTGGTTGTCATAATTATACAACAGCAAGGCATTGACTTTAATAGTAGAAAATTTAATGTAAATATAATTATTGTTGGGATCCAAGCTAGGAAACTCCATGTAGGACAGTTCTTCAAAACCATAGCTGTTTAATTCACAGTGTTTTCCAAAAACACCTAAATAAAGAAAAAGCTTGGTGTTATTTCTAGATATTTAGTCTAAAACTGTTAATGGTGTGCAAGAAACCTGCTACATTCCTTAAAAATCTCAAGTGTCTGATATATTTTATATATATATATATATATATATATATATATATATATATATATATATATATATATATATATATATATATATATAGTGGCCGAGCGACTGCAGGCAGTTGCATGTTCCGGCCACTAGGTGGAATACAGCAGTATACCGGCTGCAGACGTGCCACCAAAAATTTGGTTTTGGTGGGGGAAGGCAACTATTTGGTGTCAGTACCCATAGGTTACTGACACAGATAGCTAGCATGGCTGCAATGCGGCTAGTAATGGATTGCCTTTCCCAGGACGGCAATAGAGTTGGGTGGGTTGACGTCCCCACGTTCCAGGATGGGATTCTGGAACATCCCTGGAGACCTATTAAAGCCTGTCTCTCCAGGTAATCGGGGGGTGTGGATTGCTACCTGAGAGTGGAGCAGCAAAGGAGCTGAGGAGAGGGCTCTTAACCCCCCCAAGCTTTAGGGAAAGTCTGAAGTATATGATAAATGTACTGTGCTGGACGATAGGTCCAGGTCAGAGAATAGAGAGGGTCTCTATTATAAGTGTAGTTAGTGGCTAGACGGCCTAGGGTTTATTTTGGTATATTGCATACGTTTTTTCCTGTGTTGCAAAATAAAGCTGGTGGAGACCAGACTTGAAGAGAACCCTGTGTCAGCCTGCAAATTACGTTTACCAAAGCGGCGATCCCGGAGCTAAGGAACCCCAGGACGGTCCAAGATGGCGTCCGGACGCATGTGAAGCGTTTACTATTAAATATATATATATATATAATATATATATATATATATATATATATTATATATTATATATATATTATTAGTCATGGATGCTAAGTTGATCAAGTGAAATGCAGTTATCTAAAATAGGAACTATATTTTATTAATTTTATGTCTGGGCTACTTCATTGTTGGATGAATAACCATAGAATCTAGGCTATACATATAGTGGTGTCTATTGCAATTATACTGTGGTTCATAAACTAAAGTGACTGTTAATGTAAATGACACAGGTTGACTAAACATAGTCATGAACAAGAGATGAAGAGATGACTTTTCTTTACAGATATTTTTTATTCTCTTGTATCTAAGTCAAATGTGGCTTCCTTCACTTCATTAATCATCTTGTGCTTTTCATTTCGTCTGGAATTTTAAGCTTTCTTTCACATGAAAACCAATGGAAGAATTTCAGGCCAGAAAGTTGAAGCTGCTTAATTTTTCATATAAATTTGTTGTGCCTGAACTCTTCTTTTGTGTATTGTCCAAAAAAGTATGTTTTAATGATATACACAAGTTTAGGGAAGTTGGCTTACCTTTTTATACAACCCTATTAAACCTTAAATCCTCCTGTTATAAATTTTAGGGAACTGTATCAAGTAATCTAGTTAAAATTTGAAAGAAGAATCATCTGGAAATGTAGAGGCCTGAGTTATCTTTACCAGTAAAATATATTGCTATATTTCTTTAAATATGCTGAGATCAACATACTGTATAGATGACCAGACTAAATACCGCTAAACAAGTTCCATTTATGGGAAAATATTGAAAAGTAGATTCTGTAGAAGACAACACTTGAGTGTAAAACATTTCAAATGTAGAAAACATCATATAAAAAAATCCTACTTGGGTCAATATATGTAATGCTTTTTGCTATATTCGGATAAACTTACCTATAGTCATCATTATTAGTACTATATAGCAGTACAGTGATCATTAGCAATATTGACTGCCATTTTCCATTAAGCATTATGTAAATTATGTACAATGATCAAATATACCTAATTTAGTGAATAGGAAAAACTGGATAATGACTTGTGCCCCATAACCATATTACAAACTGCTTTATAATGGACCCTCAGCATACAATAGAATTGGTTCCAAAACAACCATTGTACGTTGAAACCATAACTATATGGGAAAATGGTCATTGGTTCCAAAGCCCCAAAATGTCAGCCAGCATAGTGAAAATAAAGATTAAAATAATTTAAGCAGATAATTGATAAAGATTAAGCAAGTGCGTACATATAATGGCTGGAAAGAACTGCTAAAAGCTGCAGATCACTTTCTATTTTGAGGATAGAATCTATTTTTTTCAGGTCATGCACTTTATACATAATGTCCCAGAAAAAAAGATATTGGTACCCTCACCTGGTGCCCAAAGGAGCCACTTATCCTGGTAAAGAACAGTACAGGACATGTAGTACTGCACTGTACTGTAGAGGGGCGGTACTAGATCACCAATCACTGCTTGTACTTAAATAATACAAATGTTTTGCAAGTAAAACGTTTATGATAATTGGTTGGATCTTCGAGTCAATCACATGTGCCAGCAGTGTCTATGACATTGTAAGGTGAGTATGATTTCATGATGCAATGCACTAGGAAAAAACATTGTGTGGTGAAAATATAGCATATTGAGGACACTGGAACTTGAAGGATCACGGTAGTATAATATCAGATTTGCTTAACCTCTTGGAGATGCAGCCAAGCTTAGATTTTTTTTGTATTAATTTTTTCCTCCCATCTTCCAAGAGTAATATTTTATTGGCTTTTTTTTGCATGATACATAAATTCTAATGGTACCATGTTATTAACTATATAATTTACTGATAAACCCATCCAAAAACAATTACAGCACAAAATGAAAAAAACACAATTCAAATAGATTGTCTGTGCATTTATGGCAATACCAAATTTCTATAGTTTTGTTATGTTTTATCAATTTAAAAAGAAAAAAAAACTTTTTACATTGTCATATTCTGACACACATAACTCTTATTTTTCCATTGACAAGCTGTAGTTGTAGTTTTCATTGATACCGATTTGGTGTACATTCAATTTCCCAATTGTAAGTTGGAAATATTGTATCTCAAAGCCATTGTAACTTGTGAGACCACTTTCAGGTGTAGGACAAAGCCTTAAAAACTATTTTTATTTTCACACTCTTGAAGTAACAGCGGATTATTAGTAGATTTCATGCACTGATGTAAAGTTCTCTATATAACGTATCGATTCCCCTGACTATGGCTTAAGCAGAGAAACAGGTTCCAGGATTGCATGTGTTCTTATACAACATTTTTTATTGCTAACTTTATGTAGCTGGAGCCACTTGTTTCTCAAAACCTGAATATCTTCAAGATAACTAATTGACTGTATTTCTCTGGATTTTTCCATGCTGAAGCGATCACCAAGTTGATAAATAAGATTGTATTCTCATGGAAAACCTGGAAGGCACACACCAACACATATGAGGTAACTGCTTTATGAGAAAATATATCTCTGGCTTTCAAAGTGAGTGGAAACAAGTGATTTAACAGAGAGTGTCTTCCAAGATGTATGAAGACATAGCCCTAATTATTTAAAGACAACTTTCTTTAACTTTCTTAGCTGATTTCTGTCCAACAGTCGATCCTATTGGCACTCTTCAAATATTTTGGTTCCAAGTCCTTATTATTTAAAATTAAAGATGAGCTGCTATAAAGGTGATACTGAAACTCCCTGACTTCATCGTTTCATGTACTTTTGAAGTGTGGACAAAACCTTGAATAGCTGAGTTCAACTTTTGCTTGTATAGTATTTTAATTCGGTAGCTCAAAAGCTAGCACAGTAATTATTACTATATACAATTGAAACCAGAAGTTTACATACACTATATAAAAAGAAAACATATAAATGTTTTTCTCAGTATCTGAAATGAAATCAGAATAAACCTCACCCATTTTAGGTTAATTAGGATTACCAAATTTATTTATATTTCAAATTCCAGAATTATGAGAGAGAGAATTGTTTAAGACATTTTATTACTTTCTGCAATGTCAAAAGTTTACTGTACATACACTAGGATTACTATGCCTTTAAACAATTTGGGACAGTCCATATGATGATGTCATGTCTTTGGAAGCTTGGAGTTAATAAGAGAGACACCTCTGGATTTATTTATTTTTATGCACACCAGAAACACACTGCTTCTGTGTGTTAAATCATGGGAAAGTCTAAATAAATCAGTCAAGATATTAGGAAGCGAATTGTGGACTTGCACAATTCTGGATCATCCTTAACATGCCTCATTTCTCTGTACAAACAATTATATACGCAGGTACAAACAAGATGGCAATGTCCAGCCATCATACCACTAGGAAGGAGACGGGTTCTGCGTCTCAGAGATGACCGTACTTTGGTCCGACATGTGCATATCAACCCAAGAGCAAAATATGCTGGTGGAAGCTGGTCAGATTTATTATCCACAGTAAAATGAGTACTGTATCAGCATGGGCTGAAAGGCCACTCTGCCAGAAAGAAGCAATTACTCCAAAAGAAACATATAAAAGCCAGATTAATATTTGTAAATGCGCACAGGAACAAAGACCTACATTTCTGGAGACCTGTCCTGTTGTGTGATGAAACTAAAATTGAACTGCTTGGCAATAACGACCATCATTACGTTTGGAGGACTGTGAAACACGGGGGTGGTAGCATCATGTTGTGGATAGAGATGGGCGAATTGATTCTAACGAAGTGGAATTCGTTTAGAATTTCAGGAAAACTTCGGTTCTGAACGAAGTCGAAGTTTGGGGGACTTCGGGTGAACAAAGTGTGCTTTTGATTGATAAAATGGCTGCGAGCACATGGCGTTACATGGGGCAAAGCACTCTGGGAGGAAGAAGGGCATAGCCTGCATGACATGTGCAGAGATGAAGCCAATCAGAGACCGGCGGGATTCTGTGACGTCACCGCACTATATAAGTCCGGGCACGACGCTGGGAGCTCACACTCCTCTCACTGTACTGATCAGGGAAGGTGCTGCTGCGGCTGATTGTGATAGCTCTTACTGAAGAACTGATTTTTATACAGCGATTTTTGTGGGGTGTCTCAGCTTGTCTCAGAGACTGCTTCTCTTAATGTTCTATTTCTGATTTTTTGGGGTATTGGATCTGAAGTCCAGTGTGCGTCCACTGCAGTTGCATATAATTTTAAAGCTATCTGCTCACAGACATTGAATATCCAAAGGGGGCTAGCCAGTTCCCCTTTTATTCATTTAAAAAAACGCGTTTTTACAATACAAATCCACTTCTTTTTTTTTTCTGCTCAAATTTTTGCGCAATTTTCATCCCCGGGGTTTAAAAAAGCGTTGTTTTTTCTGTGTGGTGACTCCCAAAAAAACCGTGTTTTTTACCCCCCAAAAAAAACAATTTTCCTGTAGCCAATTTACGCAAGGTTAATTACAATTTTTTTTTCTTTTTGTGTTTCGAGAAAAAACGCCTTGTAACCGCTACAAAGCTCAAAGTTTGTGGGTTTGCTCTTTTTTTTGCCCCCAATTAATCCGGGGGTTATTAAAACGTTGTTTTTCTGCTTGGTGAAAAAACAAACCGTCTTTTTCACCGCCAAAAATTTACTTTTTTTCCCGTACATAATTCACAACGAAAGGTTTAAATTTAAATTTTTTTTTGTTGTGTAGCTAGAAAAAAACCCCCATTGTGCACCCTACAAATGTAGTTTGTGGTTTTCTCAATTTTTTTGCGCAATTTACAACCAGGGGTTAATTAAGCGTTGTTTTTTGCTGTGGGGACTCCAAGAAACCGTCTTTTTCACCGCCAAAAATACAATTTTCCCGTAGCCAATTCACAAGCGAATGTTTAATTACAATTTTTTCTCTTGTTGTGAACGAAGAAAACACCGCCTATTGTAACAACGCTACAAAGCTTGTAGTTTTTGGGTGCTCAATTGTTTTTAGCAAATTACAAACAGGGGTTAATTAATCGTTGTTATTCTGCTGTGGTGACATAAACAAAAACATCTTTTTCACCGCCCAAATTACAATATTCCTGTAGCATAATTCACAAGCGAGGTTCAATTACAATTTTTTCTCTTGTTGTGTAGCGAAGAAAACAAGCCATTGTAAGACAACCTTACAGAAAGCTCTAGTTTTTAGGTTGGCTCAATTGTTGTGGCGCAATTTACATCCATGGGTTAATTAAGCGTTGTTTATTCTGCTGTGGTACAAACAAATCAATCCTTCATTATTCAGCGACAAAAATTACAGATTTTCCAGTACCAAATTCATCTAAAAGCGAAGGATTAATTACAATATTATTCACTTGTTTGTGGTAGCGTAGAAAACACTCCATTGGTAACACGCATACAAAGCTTCGTATATTTTTGTTGCTCAATTCTTTTAGGGTATAATTAAGCCGTTGTTCAGCAGTTGTACTCAGTAAAAGTGAAAACATTTGTTTATTCCACCGTCCACAGAAGAAAATTCTGTAGGCATAAAATCATATCCGAAGGTTAATTAAGCCTGTTTGTGCTTTTAATATATCCGTAAACTACACAGAGTTTCTAAACGGCACATACAATTCAATTTTTCCTGCCACTTTTGGAGCGCAATTTATATCCCGAGAGGTTACCAAGCTTGTTACTGGGTTCATTTGGATTCAAAACATGGTGTGTATTAACATATACAGTGTCGTACAATTTTGAACAAACAGAGTGTCAGACATAGAGGTGGCGGCTCTACACTGCGAGTGGCAGAGTCACAAACATTCAGGCCCAGGTTGCAGCACAGCACGGGGACATCCGCAGCAGGGGACACTCGGTGAGGCCACAACTGCCCGCGGGTCAATTTAGGCGCCATCGTAACTACAGCAACCGCAAAGGTTCTTGAATGGTTGACTAGGTCATCCACCTTCCTCCCAGATGACATCACCAACCCAGCCAAGATCGGTGGGAACGTCAGACCAAACCCGGGAGCGGGTCAGCGCCCTCACCTGTCCTCAACCCAAACCACTGTCCCATCCGGGTTCCCCATCCGCCAAAGAATCTACTATGTGGTCTGGGGCTCAGCACCACATAAAATAGCGAGAATGAACCAATTTGAGTAGGGCAGCAGCAGCTACTTGGTAGCGAAGAAATGGGGCCAATATCCCCTGCTTCTTGCATAGGCGGCAAAGTAATAGATGTTGAGAGTTCCAAGGAGAGGTCATGTATGAGGGTCCAGCCTCTGCATACCAAACCGGTGAATGAGGACAGCAGTGACGATGAAAACATAGATGAAGATGTAAGCTGACTCACTTGGAGGAGCCGGGTGAGGCGCAAAGGGCTCTCTCATCGTCATGAGAATAGGGAATTCAGCTTGTGCGACAGGCACAAGAAAGTAGCGGCAACCACAGGGGGCTCAGTAGCCAGCGGGGTCGGCAAGTAGTCACTACCGTGCAAGCGTTGGCTGTAAAATCCGATACTGCTGTCGGTGTTGCAGTACTTTTGCTAAGCAACCTCGGAGAGAGCGAATATGGGTGTAAGTAGAATATCTGTGGCAGAAAGAGAAAGCGTGGCCAGGGAGCTAAACGTTGGCAAACCACGGCCCATGGCGACAACACCTGGCAGCGTCTCCAATCCGCTGGCCTTGGAGAACATGGGCTCAGATGGTGGTGTTCCATCCTGACCGCCGCACAACAGCAGCAGCAGCAGCAGCGAGCCAGTTGACACGCATGCCAGGTTGCAGCCAGTCAAGGCTCCCACTACCTCTGCAGAAGGGACAGTTTCTCTTTGAAACATCAATCTCCCGGTCCAGATGCTCCTGCTGCCTCGCTACTCATGGCCGCCAGCAGTCATCATCGAGGCGATTGCAAAGAGACAACAGTATGCGTCTAACTAAGCCATCTCTCAAGGTGCAGCGCTGACCGTGCTCTCACGTCCAATTTGTTGTACTTAGCAGGGTCGCCTCCCTTACTCCAAATGGTGGACTCTACACCAGTTCAAGAACCTAATGGCTTTGCCGATCCGAGAATGGAGAGTTCCCAAAGACGTAATTTTCTTTCCAAAAAGGCAGTAAAAGCACTTCAAAAATATAAAAAAAAAGGGGGGGGCCCCATTTCCTTGACTTTATCATTTTGGGTTCCAAGGTGCAGGGCCCGCGGGACATCGTGGAGCTGAAACAACGGCATGGCCATACTTTCCCTTTTTAGGGCCCCCACGGGGTGAATGGGGTTCCGGGCCCAGGCACGGGAAACCCAACAACTTGGACAGGAGACCCGTTTTCTCCCCCAAACTTTTGTAAACGGGCGCCCCCGCCCCAATGTCCGCCCCCCCTCCTAACCCCAAACCACCCCCACCATCTCATCCCCACAAGTACTGCTCCATCTTTCCCCACATTTTGTAGGGCACAGGGGTGTCCCCGCATTTCTAAAACCCTGGCTTGCCTGGGCAAAAAAAGGGTCACCCCAGGGGGGGAAACGCCCCCGGCCCGGTAAAGCAGCAAGAAATCGAGGGTGGGGCTTTCCTCCGCCCAACTGCAAATCGGAACCATGGTGAGGGACAATGGGAGAAAACATGGTTTCTGCGCGAAACCGAAAAGGGATGGCCCAAGCGCCCTGCAAGGCGAAAACGGTTCAATCTTTTTTGGGTTAAAAAGGGTTCCTGAAGTCTTCCCCCGATTTTCAAAAAATTCTGAAAATGGCCTGGAAACTGTGAAAGCATTTCCCACCCTTTCCCTACAAAGCCAAGAAAAAACCCCTCCCCGATTTTGCAGCGGCAAACGGCCCCCCCAACCCCATTTGGGTATACGATTTTTTCCACCCTTGGGAAAATTCCAGCCTGCCATGTGGGACCACTGTATGAACAGAAAAAGGGCCCCTTTTAACAAATTTTTTGATGTTTCCAGGGGGAAACAGAGTACTCCCCTTTTGTAACATTGATTTCAGCCAGTGGCACTAAACGTGACACCGGGCCGTTTGTTGGGGGCCATTCGAGGGGGCCACTTTTTTTGCCACCCCGCCAGGACACGGGATGAATAAAAAAATTTTCCCACTGCTTAAAGTCCGGGAAACAAAAAATGCTAAAAAATTCGGCCCGGGGGACGGGAAAACCGGGCCGACAAAAACCCTTGGGCGGCCACATGAGCCCCGGGTGGGGACGGAAATGGAGGGGAAAGCAGGACGCTGGGGGAGGGGATGGGGGGATGAGGGGAAAATGAGGCGATGACCCGCAAGCACCGAGGAAGTAAAGGGGGAAATTTGGGGCAGGTAGCCCCTCGGGAGTCACTTGTGCAGATGGCCCGCAGAAACTAAATTTGCCTGGCAGTGACAGCCAAAATTAGTCGAGCACCCGGGCAGATTTATGTTTTCTGGCTCCCCACCCTATTGGACCCTCGCTACCGGTCCAAAATGGGACCCTTTTTTTCCCCAGCAAATTGGGAGAGGGGGGAAAAAACCAAAAACCAATGGGGAAATCCTCCGAATCATTTGGCCGCGCCAAAAGTGCGGCATCGCCCCCTCTCCAGGTCTTACCCGGGGGGTTCTCACCTCACGTACTCCCCCCCAACGGTTTGGGGGAAGGTGGGGGGGGGGACAGTACCAGCTCCATCAGAAAGGCAACCTAAGTCTGGGGCACGATGAGCAGCTTCCTTCACCCCCCCTAGTGAGGGGGGAATCACCACCCAGAAAGCGGGGACCTGGGGCAGCCCCTAAACCCAACAGGTGGGGGCCAAACTTGGAACGCACTCTGCCACCCCAGTTAAAAAATCCCCCCTTGACTACGGGGCAGCCAAATTTGGATGTGGGGCCCCGCCCCTTGCCGAGTTTGAAATTAAAAAGCTGCCCCCCCGGCCAGTGGTGAAATCAGAGCGAGTTTTTCCCAGTGCGGCGGGGGCCCCATTTTTTACCCCAAGGAGAACCCCTTTTTTCCACGGGAAATTTGGAACGACTAAACCTTTTTCAAGAAAAAATCGGCCAGGTTTTTCCCACCCCCACCAATCCCCTTAGAGGCTCAGCCCTTACATCGGGCCATGACCCCCTCACCCAAACTGTGAAAATAAACCCGGGGTTAAAACCCTACTTCCCCTAAAGCCACTATTCTGAGGGCCGCCCCCCCGCCTGATCCCCACACATCTGCTGACAGTTTCACCTTCTGCCCCCAACCATCTTTACCAGGGACGGGAAAATTTCCCACCCCACCCCACACTCAGTCATTTTTGCCACGCCAAAACCTCATGTTGCTGTTTTTGCGGTTTCCCAAATAAAACCAAAAATTTGTCATTGTGCCACCAAACCCAGCTGTTGCTCCTGCCGCCGGGTCCCCTTTCCACTCTCTGTAAAAGTCCCCACCTTTTGGCCTACTCCAGTTTTTCCACCTCCAGAAATTGTGTTTGGGGGCCACTGCTGACCTAAAGGTTTGTTTGCGGGGTTTGCTGCCGGGGCCCTACACACTGTGTCTTTGTGCCACTCTGTGGCCTATTCCCCTGTTTTTGCCACCATCCGGGAAGTCATTGTGCCACCCCCTGACCTAAATGCTGCCTGGGCCTGCCCCCGTGACCTACACACCTTTAAATGGGGCCCAAACTGTTGCCCTTTCCAAGGGCTCCCCCGGCCGTCCCCCTTCCACTCTTTTGTCTTTTGTGCCACTCCTGTGGCCTACTACTGTTTTGGCCCCCCCAAATGCCCATTTTTCCCTGTTTTGACCTCATGCTGAAAGCAGTGGCTGCTGCGGTGACCTCCACACTCGTCTTTGGGGCCCACTTTTCCGGGGACCTCATGTTTGTTTGCTGTGGCGCTGCCGTAAACCTCCCAACATTGTCATTGCCCACTCAGGGGGGCCTTTAACTCCCTTTTTTTTGTCCCCTCCAGAATTTAAATTGGGGCCACGTCTGACCTCATGCTGCTGCTTTTGGTTTGCTGCCGTGACCAACACACTGTGTCATTGTCCCACTCGGGGCCAACTCCTTTTTTTTTCCCCACCTAAAAAGGAATTTGTCATTGTCCCACGGGCCCCTGACCTCTTTCGGGCTGCGGTGGCGCTCCCGGGGTGACCTACACACTGTGCCCTTTTGCCCCACTCGTGGCCTCCCCGGGTTTTTTGCCCCCTCCAGAATGTCATTGTGCCACTGCCCTAACCTCATGCGGGCGCGGTTTGGCTCTCCCGGACCAACCAATTTTAAATTGGGCCACGTCGACCTAAATTGCGGGCAGTGTGGCTCCCGGGCCGGTAAACCTACACACCTGTTTTTGGCCCAACTGTCTAAACCTAAATTCGGGCTGGGGGGCCTCACCCCACTCCCAATCATTGTGCCCTCAGGGGCCCTACTACTTTTTTTGGGCCCCCTCCAAATTTCATTGTGCCCAAAGCTGACCCATCTGCTGAGTGGCGCTCCCGGACCTACACACTTTTGTCATTGTGCCACGTCTGACCTCATGCTGCTGCGGGGGCTGCTGCCGTGACCTACACACTCAGTCATTGGGCCACTGTCCCCTCATGCTGTGCTGTTGGCTGCTCCCGTGCCCTACACCTGTGTCATTGTCCCACTGTCTGCCCTCATGCTGCTGCTGGGGGCTGCTCCCTGACCTACACACTCTGTCTTTGTGCCACTGTCTGACCTCTGCTGCTGGTGGCTGCTGCCGGACCTACACACTGTTCATTGCCCAATTTGGCCTACCCTTTTTTGCACCTCCAGAATGTCATTGTGCCACGTTGACCCTGCTGCGCTGCCGTGACCTACACCTCGTCATTTGCCACTGTCTGACCCATGCTGCTGTGGGGCTGCTCCCATGACTACACACGTGTATTTTGCCCTCTGGGGCCCTCTCCTTTTTTTGCCCCCTGTAAATGTCTTTGTGCCACTGTTGATTTTGCTGCTGCGTGGCTGCTCCCTAACCACACACGTGCATTGTGCCACTTTGGGGCCTACTCCTTTTTTTGCCACCCCAAATGTCATTGTGCCACTCTCTGACCTCATGCGCTGGGCTGCTCCGCACCCCCCCCAACTCTGCACTGATGTTGCCACCTGAGCCCCAGCTTTTTTTTTTCCACGGCGGGAAGATTTTTTTTCAGGAACCCCCGCTTCAGTTTTTTTGACATTTTTGCCCTTTAACCCCCAGGGAATTTTATAGTGAAGCGATTCTAAGAGGGGGGCGGCAGTCATTGCGGTCATATACAACCCCATTGTAGGGAAAGCCCAAACCAAGCCCCTCGTTTTTTTAAAGCTGGCACAACGTTCTACAGCCCCTGCGGGCTCTGTGCACCGGGAAATAGTTTTTTTTTAACGTGATTCCCCCCAAGTAATTGGGAACGAAGTTTTTTTTTTTGTCGGGAAATTCGGGGAAGTGATCGAACCAATTTGGGGAAAATTCCCCCCACCCTTAGTTGTGGAGTTGTTTTGCTGCAGAAGGGACAGGTGCACTTCACAAAATAGATGGCATCAGGAGGAAAGAAGATTATCTGGCAATACTGAAGCAACATCTCAAGACATCAGTTAGGAAGTTCAAGCTTTGGTGGAAATGGGTCTTCCAAATAGACAATGACCCGAAGCATACTGCCAAACTGGTTACAAAGTGGCTTAAGGATAACCAAGTCAATGTTTTGGAATGGCCACCACAAAGCCCTGATCTCAATCCTGTTGAAAATTTAAGGGCAAAGCTGAAAAGGCAGGTGCGAACAAGGCGACCTACAAACATGGCTCAGTTACATCAGTTCTATCAAGAGGAATGGGCCAAGATTCCTACCAACTATTGTGAGAAGCTTGTGGAAGGATATCCAAAATGTTTGACCCAAGTCATACAGTTTAAGGGCAATGCTACAAAAAACTAATGAAATGTATGGAAACTTTTGACTTGCAGAAAGTAATAACAATTCCTTAAAAATTGTCTCTCTCTCATTATTCTGGCATTTGGCAAATATAAATAATTTTGGTAATCCTAATTGACCTAAAATGGGTAAGGTTTATTCTGATTTCATGTCAACATGCATATGTGTCTTTTTATATAGTGCATGTAAAATTGGTTCTTTGACATTTTCTTCCCTAAATCCAAGGATAAAAGCTGATCGCATGAGCTCAGATATTGTGAGAAAACCCAAACCTTTCCCCACAGTTTGTATCAAGAGACCCATAATCTGACACTTTGGGCCTCATGTATGAAAACTATCCAGGTCTAAGACTGTCTTTTTTGCCCATAGCAACCAATCAGAGCTCCCCTTTCATTTCATATAGTCCTTTGAAGCATTGAAAGTGGAGCTCTTATTGGTTGCTATGGTCAACAAATAAAGTCTTAGACCTAGACAGTTTTTATACATGAGGCCCTTAGTTGTCTAAATTGGTTTAGCATTAATAAAATAGTGGAATGGCTATAAGATAATTTTATCTATAATAACATGGAAAATGTAAATACATAAGTGAAGGTAAAAAAAAAAAAAACACACCAAAAGGACAATGGCAGTAGTATCCATACACACCACTTTGGCAGGAACCACCATTAAAGCAGGGGTTGCATTCACAGTAATTAATGGCAGACTCACATAGTTTACCTAAATGAAAAAAATGGAATCTGTTGGTATCTCCTAACTTAATCAAATCAAAATAAGGAAAAATATACAGTCCACTGCAAATTATCAGAGTTGTACCAGAAAAACCCTAAAAGAAAACTCCAAGTAAACAATATATAATGCATTATAGCTAGATCAAAGGTTGAGGGTGTCATGCATGACACAAGAGTTCAAAGAACATTAACCCCTTAAAGCGCAGGCCTGAAAAGTACTTAATGACCAGGTACATTTTTTTAGTTTTTGCCTCTTTGTGTTTCAACTGTCGTAACTTTTTTATCTTCTAGGTGACACATTTGTATGAGGGCTTGTTTGATGTGAAAGGAGTTGTATTTTTGAGGTCGTAGTTTACGTTTACAAATAAATTACTGCAGACTAATTTTTTTTAAATGTTATTCATTTTTTTGTTTTTTGAAATTATGTTTATACACCATTCACATTTCTCACTAAGTAACCTGTTGATGAAGTCTACAGATTATTACGGTTGTGTGGCTTCCTAATGTATGCACAATAACTTTTTTAAATTATTTTTTTTTCTACACTTTAATTTTTTTTAATTTTTTTAATTCCATTAAGGTATAACTATTTAACCACTTATTAATGTATTAGCATATTCATGTATCATAAAACATCACCTGTGTCATACTGACACAGGCAGCAGTAGGTCGCACACAAGGGGCCCCCTGCCCAGGTTTCCTAACGACACCCCGGGAGCCATTTTTAGGTCCCCCGGGGTGCCCGTACAGATTTTCCCCCAGACTACTCAGGTCACCGGGAGTTCCAATCCCCCGGGGTGGGGAAAATCCAGTCAAGTGTCAGAGTTGGGGTTTTTTCCTCGTTTCCCCGGTCTCCAGGCTGCTCTGGGAATTTATTACAGCTTTTTCCTAGTGCAGCTGTGATGCTGGGAGCCGCAAAACCCTTCTATCTTTTTTATTCACAAAAAAATGCCCCAAACAAAGTCCCAAACCAAAAGTAACGATGGAATATCCCAAAAACAAACAATTACAATATGAAAAAAAGGAAGGAGCTTAAATCCACCCCCAAATTTTAATTCAAAATTATTTATTAAATAATTTTAAAAATACTTCATTTTTAAAAAAAGATCCCAATAGTTAATACAAAGGGGCATAAAATTACAAAAAGTTACAAACAGTGTTTGAAAAAAATTTGGGTAAGTAGATAGGTGAAAAAGGGCGGATGTATATGAAAGGGAAAATCAGTGTAAAAATACCCTTAGGGTGGGGATATTCTATAAAAGCTTCTTAAAACCTATATACCATCTGCATATACAATTTATAATATAATAAAATAGTTACCCAATTTGTTTGGGGCCTTATACCCCCAGTACCCGAGTAAAAGTTTCGCGATTAAATGCTTCCCTAAGGGGATAAAGCAGCTGCCAAGGGAGTTTAAATACTAATTCCCCATGAAACCATTGTCTATAGTTCCCCAATCACATACCTATCACTGATGAATGCAAGTCCAGCTTTGCAGCGAACTCCAAATGCCGACATCCGGAGTCCAGAGCGAGATGTGCGCATGCTCCGGAATGCGACTTCCGGGCATGCGCAATATCGCATCAGACCCCGCAGCGAGTTAAAGGGCAATCCGCCGCACATATGGAGCATGCGTAGAACACATTTCCCATCGATCAAACCCATTCCCGGGTCTGTACTAACTCACATCAGAAATCAATAACCAGTTATAGGGCACTCCGCCGCAAAACACGGCGCATACTTTTAAACGCATACCCTCCACAACCGGCCCCAATACTAAAAACCAGACCAATAAAAATAAATAATATAGGGAAAATAGTGTGGAGAATAGAATGTATATCAATACCAAACATCTAAATGCAATCACAGGTTAATGGCATGACGTGCTCCCACCCACACCTCAGCACCCGGCGAGAAAACGCAATGCGCACAACCCGATGCACAAAAAATATCCGGCACGGGTATTGCACAAGGTCACTAACGCCGCCGACAACATGGGGAAACAAAAAACATAACCTTGCAGTGCATAGTGAAAAACAACAAAAACAAAAACAGTGAAATTACATGCAGTGCAACAAAATACTGTGTATGAATGAAAATAGGTGAATAGGACCGACAAAACATGTTTTTTGTTTCCCCGCATGTCGGCGGCGGCGTTATGTGACGCTTTGTGCATATCCCGCTGCACGGATATTTGTTGTGATCGGGGTTTTGCAGCGATTTTCGTTTTCTCGCCGGGTGCTGAGGTTG
Organism: Phyllomedusa bahiana; assembly: GCA_025379985.1. Classification (NCBI taxonomy): domain Eukaryota; kingdom Metazoa; phylum Chordata; class Amphibia; order Anura; family Hylidae; genus Phyllomedusa; species Phyllomedusa bahiana. The sequence goes on along the minus strand of JAODAL010001277.1, from coordinate 142,394 downwards.
TGGGTGGGAGCACGTCATGCCATTAACCTGTGATTGCATTTAGCTGTGTGGTATATGATTTACATTCTATTCTCCACACTATTTTCACTCTATAGTATTTATTTTTATTGGGTCTGGTTTGTAGTATTTTGGGTTCGGTTGTGGGATATGCGTTTAAGTTGCGCCTTTTTTGCGGGGGAGTGCCCTATACGGTTATTGATTTCTGATATGAGTTAGTACAGACGGGAATGGTTTGATCGGGAATTGGGTTTTCGCATGTCATATGTGCGCGGTGCCCTTTAACCCTGCGGCTCCTGATGCGATATTTTCGCATGCCGGAAGTGCCATTCGGAGCTGCGCACTCTCGCTTGGACTCCGTGTCGGGCAGTGGAGTTCGCTGCACGCTGGACTTGCATTCAATCAGTGTAGGTATGTGATTGGGGAACTTAGATGTGGTACATTGGGGAATTTTGTATTTAAACCCCTTGGCAGCTGCTAGCTCATACCCCTGAGGGAAACATTTTTAAACGGCGAAACGTAGGGCGGGGTGACTGGAGGTATAAGGAATCAACTACAATATGGGTAATCTATTTGTATTATAACTTATCAATTGTATTTGCAGGAATGGTGATATATAGGTCTTAATGAAGTCTTTTATGAGAAATATTACACCCACAAAGGGGTTTATTTTTACACTGAAAATTACTCTCATTACATCTGCCCTTTTCCTATCTAACATTACCCTATTTGTTTCTATACATGTCTTGTAACTTGTTTGTAATGGTTTATGCGCCTCTTGTTATTCAACTATGGGGTCTCTTTTTCTGTAAATGTATGTTTATTTTTTTATAATTATTTAATAAAATTTGGTATTAATTGGTGGTGGATTAAGCTCCTTCCTTTTTTCCTATATGTGTAAAAACCCTTCTATCTGCAGCAACATATTTTGGCATTGCTACAGACAAACGACCTGCACCGCTTGCTGTCAAAAGATGGTGGGTGGTCGTTAAGGGGTTAGAGAATACCTTTGTCCTATACTATTCCTCAATCCCTCCTCTGGGCATAACACAGTTGAACATGCTGTCTAATCTTCCAGGTTTATGGAGAATGATTCAGTAGAATTTGTAATCTTTTCACTTACATTTAGCTTTTTCTGGGTTAAGGAGTCCAGTAGACAGTCTTATTAGCGATTGATCATTATTGCTGTATACATACTCATAGAGGGAAGTCTGTCAATCACTAATAAGACTGCCTATGGAACTTCTGAACCCAGAATAGGCAGAAATTTAAATACATACATTGCAAGTTCTTCTGAGTTTTTTCCTACTAAAGTATACATTCATCTTCTCGGAAGTATATGATAATATAATTAATTTAATTAAATTTGACCTGCGATATCTCTTGATAGTTCTGTTTGAATAAATACTTGTGTTCTGGAGTACATTCTTTTATAACTCTGTGTTGTGCTATTCCTCTGTTATTTCTTCTACAAATTACTGAATCTGTCAGATGGGTGTTACCTTTCCAGTTTTCAAAGGAGTGTGTCCCCTTAAACGGCATTAGTTGGACAACATAACTGTGCAGGGACACACCCCCAACTGCTAACATCCAGCTAACAGATTCAGTAATTTGTAGAAGAAATAACAGAGGAACAACACAGCACTAGAGTTTGAAGAGAAGATGCTCCAAAATTGTTATTTCATGTGGAACACAAGGATTTACTGAAACAAATATATCAGGAATGGCCATAGGCCCTCATTGTTAAGTTATCAGTAGACTAGATCACTTTCTACTACAACTGGTTAAAAATAGAAAAAGTCATACTGGTTTAAGTGAAGTCATTAGTCCCACTTCAGAGATGCAGTTATAGTCTGTGATCTATAACCAGTTAGAAAACTAAAACAAAAAGTAACAGTCCACTCTTTCCATTTGTACAATATCATGGTGCATACTTCTGTACACATAACACATAAAATATGTAGCCAGTCATTGTGGGAATTTGATCACTACATGTTTTTCTACTCCAGCAACCATCTTTTTACAGATTTTCATTTTTACATCCAATTTATAGTCTGATAGCAATTCCACATGTTAAAAAAATTTACGGAATATCAAGTTGAATCATGAATTGGACAGGGAAACTATGAAGCAATATGGTTCTGATCTGTCAAGTACTTATGTCTACTGAGACTTTAAAAGCATCCAAAAGTGGTGGAGTATCTTAGACAAAGATTCATATTCTGAATAAAGAGTATTCAATCTACATTGACATACTGTAGATATTAAAGTGTTATATATTATAGTTTTCATTGTTGTTTATGGTATATTAGTATACCAGGGCAGCCTGACCTCTGATTTACTCGCAGTCGACAATGACTGTCTGACACAGTTAGACATTATAGTTTTCAATTACATTCGTTATAAACATAGACTATATGCAGTGCAAGTGCTATAAACAAGAAGTTTTAGCTATATATGAGAGCGTAATCTAGCTTAGCATCTCATAGATTTGATAAATGGCTCATCACTATAGGAAGACAAGGACCCAGAGGGAACACATATCTCTAGGATTTGTTTTTCTTTTTTGACTTGTGTTACTGATTGTGAATAATTCTTGTGAGACAAGACAATGAAAGCTTTGGTTCAATACAGAAATGAAAGAAGCACTATTATATCATTTTTATAGTGTGCAGGAGAGCACCAGGTATATCTGACATCTTACTAAAAAGTCAAAGTATTAAGAAACTTTAAGAAATAAACACTGTTTTCATATATCGTACACCATGCAGATGTGGAAAAAACTTTTCTGTAAGGATTCATCTACACGGTAAGGATTTTCAGTCATTTTTTGTGCTGGTTTTCTGATTTGAAAACCGACTGTCAACCATCCCCATATACTTTGTTAGAAAATCCGAGATGTAGTCTACACAGCTTGGATTTTCTGAAGGTCGGATTTCAAATCTGAAAAACATCAAAAAGACTTGGAACATGTACATTATTTCACCTGGTTTTCAGGTGGAACATGTACTGTTCAATGGCAAAGGGTGATGGCCAAATCCACAAACCGCGGGCAGAAACATCCCCTAAAACCATTGAAAGTACGATAAAATACTAGTTGGATTCTTAAATCAGAATCCAATTGGAATTTTGTCACTGCTGTGTGGCCATACCCTGAAAGACACAAAAATCTTAGAACCAATTTTGCTTTACTAAAAACACCTAAGTGGGAATTTATTAAGAATAGTGTTTCATGCACCTATCAGTAGTCTGTGCCCTTTTCTGACATGGATAATAGTTAATAAATGTTACAAGTTGAGAGGTTCTACGCTCTCCTGCTAAGCACCACCCACTTTTGAAAAATGGAAAGAGAAAAAAACATTTCCCATAAATCCCACATTTTTGCAAATTTGACTTGTGCAAAAATGTTCAAGTTTTGAAGCCAGAAAAGTAGCATAAATCCTTGCATAATTCCCCCATAGTTGATACATAACTTGACCTTTTATTTTTGAAGAATACCATCTTAGAATACATCACTTTATTTTAAGTTCCACAGTTTATTTCTCTTCCATACAGTGTAATTCTTAATGCATGACTTCAAAAAAATCATCCCCTTTCTTACCTATTTACATTCCTTTCAGAGAATTACCCATCTACAATATACTACTAAAAAGATCTTTATCAGTTCTTTATTTACTGAAAATGCTTTTTCACAGAAGAGTAGGCCAGGATCAACATAATACTTATCATACAACTGGAAGAGGACCTGTCAAGGTAATACCCTAACATAACCCTACTAATGAATATATTAGTTAAATGATACACAACGTCTGAAAAAATAAAAGTAGTCAATGTCTTACCTGTGGAACCAGCTTTACAAACACAATTAAAGCCTCCTGGAAAATTCTGGCATATGCCACCATTTTTGCAAGGACTGGAAAGGCACTCGTTAATATCTCTTTCACAAGCAATTCCTGTAAAACCATCTGGGCAACTGCAGGAAAATCCTCCAACCAGGTTGTGGCAGGTTCCACCATTATGACATGGAAGTGGCAAACATTCATCAATATCAGTTTCACATAAATTCCCTTCATAGCCTGGCATACATTTGCATATAAAGGTTTGAAGTGGTTCATTAGCCACTATTATTACAGGAATACTCTCCAAAACTGTAACTCCTGAACTTACAGCGAGTCTTCTCATACAGCTTCCTCCATTGTGTCAAGGATTATGTGCACAAGAGTCATGATCTACTGATTCTATCCATACTCCACTTTGACGGAATAATATTTCTTTGATGCTCTCAAAAAAAGTGCCTACGCCACTTGGATTAACGTACTGATTATTGTTTCTTTTCACTGCGGTCATGACATAAGTCCTGTTATTCTTTTCAAACACCCCACATACTTGTACTGCAGTTCCAAGCCCAGTCAATTGTGAACTAGCTAAGCGCAAGAAATGCAGGTAATTGTTGGTTAAAAAGTCTTTAATAGTTGGTATATTTAGCCGAAGAAGAATACTGTTATCAATTGTAGCATTACTGAATCCTGTAAAGAAAACTCTGACGTTATTTGTGACCGCACTGTGTAAACCATCGTTACTATGAACCATAAGGTCAAATGTCCCATCAGTAGACCTTGACTGAGAATGGAGGTCGCAACTGTCTGCTGGGATACTGAAAAGACTTGTAACTCCTGATGTTAAAGTGCAGTGGAAGCTATCCAATACATCTGGATCTTGAGGTTTGACGCTGCCCAAAGTGCCACCAGGAAATGCATTTCCATAATAATGAACAAATATCTCAACTGTCCTTGATTCAGATGGGTTGTCATTTTGGTCAATAACTTTAACATGTACAGTTCCCGTGGAAGACATTTGAGGAAAACCAGAATCTCTTGTCACAACAGATAAGAAAAACTCACTGATTTGTTCTCTATCAATTTCTCTAGTTGTAGTAAGCACTCCACCAGGGCTAAGGCTAAAATAGCTGGTAGCGGGTCCAGTGCTAAGGAGATAATAATTAAATGGTCCTTGGTTTGGAGGAAGGTCCATGTCTGTGGATTGCAGCATCATCACCTGAGTTCCTGCCCTGTGATTTTCCTTGACTTCTCCTTCTGTGGTAGATAAAGCAGGCCCATTGTCATTGATGTCTTCTAGGGACACAATAAGGGCAGCACTTCCCGTTGCCGAGGGTGTTCCTGAGTCAATAGCTAACACAGTAAGGTTGTAGATCGGTGTAGACTCTCTGTCTAATTCAGTGGTAACAGTGACCTGGCCTGTTTGTGGATTTATTGAAAAGGCACCTTTATCATTTCCAGAACCAATAAAATAAGAAAATCGGCTCCAACTAGGAACTGAATCAGAGTCAAAGGCACTAACAAAGGTGACATGTGTTCCAGGTGGCACGCCTTCACTGATCTGAATATTGTAAAACTTTAAGCTAAAAACAGGGGGATCATTAGCATCAAGAACTGTGATGTTAACATTAACTTCATCTATATCAGCACCACGAATACTCCCAATATTTTTCGCCAAGACTTTTAGCGAAATTCTTTCTTCTTTTTCCCTGTCTAGCAGACCAGAAACATACAGCTTCCCTGTCTTTCTCTCAATCTCAAAGCCCTTTTTCCGGCTGCTGCCAAAAATTAAGTAATGGACTTCCCCATCTATTCCTAAGCCCCGATCACTTGCAAAAACCTCTCCGACTACAGTGCCTTTTGGAGCAGCCTCAGAAACTTCAAAATAATACATTTTTGATACAAATCGAGGTACATATTCATTGGCTCCCTGAAGCTGGACTGTAACAGTTACAAAACTGCAGCGTTCTTCATCAGGAACATTGAATGCTTTCACAGTGAGATGATACGATTGCTTAGTTTCGTAATCAAGAAAACCCTGGGTCGTGATCACCCCTGAGTTTGGGTCGATTACAAAAAGGTCACTGTCTGATGACTGTATGGAATAAGCTGTAACTGCATTTGGTGAAGAATCTGCATCAGTTGCGTTCAAACGTATAACTGTTGTGCCACTTGGGGCATTTTCCATCACACTGGGCATGTAGTCCTCTGACTGGAATACAGGAGGATTGTCATTGACATCTTTAACATGTACTGTTACAACACAGTAACCTGTTTTAGCAACCCATCCTCCATCAACAGCACTGATGGTTAAGTCATGTTTTTGGCACACTTCATAGTCAAGGTTTTTGGACAAAGATAATGCACCTGTGGAAGTGTTTATAGCAAAGAGACCAGCTTCATTTCCTGCCGTTATGTTATATGTGATCACTCCATTCATAGAAGTATCCCTGTCCCTCGCTGATACAGTCCTGATAACTGCTCCCACTGTAAAACTTTCCAGGACATTTATACTTATATGGGTTTGAGAGAATTCTGGAGTATAGTAGTTTTCCTCAGTGACAGTAATGTTAACCATTACCTGGGATGATAGCGGAGGATTACCTTTGTCTGTTGCTGTTACTGTAATCAAGAAATTTTTATGTAAATCCATCATTACAGAAGAGACCACACTAATCCATCCAGAGTCTTTGTTTATATGAAACTTTCCACCAGAGTTCTCAGTCGACATAGAATATTCCACTTGAGAATTCACTCCAAAGTCTTTTTCATCAACAGCTGTAACTTTAATTAGCTTTGTGCCAATTTTTGCATTTTTGGCGACAGGAGTAAAATATTTACTTTGTAAAAATTTAGGAGGGTTGTCATTGCTGTCAACAATGTTAATAGATAGTGTGGTTTCACTCATGAGAGGAGGGCTACCTCTGTCAGAAGCACTGACGATAAAACTGTGTCTGTTAATGTTAACATTTCCTGATGCACTGGGGTTCTGATACTTTAAATGCTGCTTGTTAAATATTTCTCCTGTAGTAGAGTTTATTCTAAAAAATTCAGATTGAGATTTGATGAAGTAATATACTTGGCCATTCAGTCCTTCATCAGGATCAGATGCTAAAACCTGGGTTATCTTAATTCCAGGCTCTGTTGTTTCTGGAAAGTTTAAGTAGTAAGATGGTTTACTAAATCGTGGTGCGTTATCATTCACATCAGTCACAAAAATGGTAACATCGGTGCTTACAGTCCACCCAGAATCATGAGCAGAGACTCGAACAATGTAGCGATCGGTATCTTCTCTATTGATTGGTCTGCTGACTGCTATCACACCTGTATTGGGATTTATGTGGAAAGGAAGGTTAGCATCTGCAATTGTGTATCTACTAATTGCGTTTGACCCAAAGTCTTCATCGGATGTTGTAACTTGTGTAACAACATAGCCCAAGACGGCATTCTCTGGAACTGATGCGCTGAATATTTGAGAAAATCTGGGTGCATTGTCATTGTCATCTAAAACATTGATAATTACTTTGACTACTGAGCTCTGGGCAGGAGTCCCTTTATCAGATGCTTTAATGGATAAAATATGCTGTGAAACCTTTTCCCGATCCAATAGTCGTGTACTTCTTATTTCACCACTAACTCTGTTGATACTAAATAAGTTCTCTTTATTTCCGTCAACAATTGCATAATCCAATTGACCGTTGGGTCCATTATCCTTGTCTTTAGCATAAACTGTAAGTATTCTGCGAGGTGAAAGGTTCTCCATTATTTCTGCAATAAAAGGGTCTTGCCTAAATTGTGGAGCATTGTCATTAACATCTAAAATATTGACTTCTATCTTCTGATAAGAAGAGAATGGTGGAAATCCCATATCCCTAGCTTCAATCCATAGGACATACTTAGATATGGTTTCAAAATCCAATGGTTTCTTAATGTAAAGTTGTCCATTTAATTCATCAATGTGGAATGTGTTGCCAAAATTTCCACTGGCAATGTAAAAAGATAAACTTCCACCTCTTGTAGATGATCCAAAGACTGCTGTGACTAATGTTCCTACTTCTTGATTCTCTGAAAATGCAAATGTTGTCTGATCAGCTCTAATCTGGGGAAAGTCAGCTTTGTTGGCAAACCTGACAGTTACTGTAGTTGAATCCGATTTATAATTAAAACAAACATCTTTTACTTGGAAAAGAATTTTTATTTTGAGATGCCCTATAGGTCTGCAGCCCTTTTTGGGCGAAAAGTAGTGGATAAAAAGGAAAATTTGTCAGTTTGCCGGCCTTTTGGGAAAAAAAGGGAAGCTCTGAATTTGTGCCGATATCTTCATCAGTCACAGTGACAGCAAACACAAATGAATCTAAAAGAAAAGAAAAGAACATTAAAAAAAAATCCCAAGAATCTTTTTAAAAACATGTTCCATGACAAGGGGCCAAAAAAAATTTAAACATTAAAAAATCAGCTTTTAAAAGGGAGCCTGCCCACTTTTAAAAAAGCCCCCCTAATTGTAGTTTACAATGTTTTTTCCCCGAGTGAGCTAAAAAAATTGTTTATTTTTTTTGTGAAGAAGATTCAGTAAAGCAAGTCATTTATTTTCTTAAACCTCAGCTCACTTTTTCTTAGTTGTCCAGGGGGGCATTTCCTACTAGTGATTTTGGGGCTTTTTTTTCTTTTAAAACTTTATTACTAGGAAGGAAAATTTTTATGCACACAAAAGGGGCCCATATACCCCATTTTTGTGCCCCTTTTCTTTTCTTTTATTATATATTGAGTGGAAAGCACCAAAAAATTTGTAGGAAATTTTTATTATATTTATATTTTTATTTTAATATATTATTTTAAAAATAATATGTAACAAAAAAATTTTTGTAACCCGATTTACTTATTTTACTTGCCTACATATATTTTTGGTGCTTACCTACCCCAATATATTTTTTAAAGAGTTTGATGAGCCAAAAAAGGATATATTTTTCTTGAAATGTGCATAAAATTTTTCCTATTTGTATGAATGCATTTTTAAAAGAAATAGCTCTAAACCCTTTTGGTGGGAATCCCCAAGGGGAAAAACCTAAAAAAAATTTATACTATGTAATAGAAATATTCGCCACCCTGTTTTTCATATTTTATTTGGGCCTACATTTTTTTTGGGTTTGCTTCCCAAACTCTTAATAAAAAATTATTTTAAATTGAAATGTCCAGCACTCTGGTTCTGATTGCTTTTTACATGTGGAAAGGATATAACAATCCTATTAGACTATGTGTAACAAAAAAAGTCCACGGCACTCAGTTACACAAATAGTTTAATGTTTTTTGGAAAAGACAAAAGTCCAAATAAAATGCATTTAAAATGGGGTTTAGTAAGGAAAAATTAGTTTTCTTGACACAAAGGAATGTTTTTTCGTTTTTAACTTGTAACCTTAATCCCCGCGGGTTTCACTTTAAAAAAAATTTAAAGTTTTTTATGCACAAAGCAGACCCTGGGTTTATTAGCGGGGAAATGTTTGTCATAAAAAAAAGCAGGTTTAAAAGGGTGATAGACCATGGTTTTGGCATACAAAAACTTTTTGGCCCATTTGGGACAGAAGCAGTAGGGTAGTGTATAAGCAGGCCATGGTCCCATATGTATATGAGTCGTTGAAGATAGGCAAGCAATATTATTACATGAACATGGTGGTGGGGTATCCTTACCTGAAGCTGTAGGTGACGGTATATGAGTTACATACGGGTGATGTAAAAATCTTGGTGGATTATCATTTACATCCAGAATATTCACTGTTACACTGGTTGAACTGGATAAACTCGGAGATCCACCATCAGTAGCCACGATTAGAAGTGTATAAGTGTCCTTCACCTCTCTATCTAACCATGAGCTGCTGATGATCTGACCAGTAGAAGGATTAATTGTAAACTGAGAATTCCCACCAACCAGACTGTAGCTGTATAAAAAAAAAGGAAAGCCATTTTATATTCAAATATTCAATTTTTTTTTATCAAACTTTAAAATCAATAAATGTTGCTTTTGGTAAGAATATTACAGACTCTAGCACTTGCTGCAGAGCACTATCCCCTAGACACAACAATGAAATGAGTAAATCTGAAGAAAGTCATTAAAATGTAGATATTAAGCTAATGAATACTAAGTCAAGCTGAAGATTTAATGTTCCATTAACGATGTGTCTGCTTCAGATAAACCTCCGTGATCATTTTAAATGACTTTAATATTACAACTATCACTGCTAAATCCTTGCTCTTAATGATCTGCATCCAAAATAAATAACCTCCTTTATGAAAAATTAAATACTAAATATAGGTTCCAAGCAAATTTTATTATGATCAAAAGTGCGCTCATTTTAATTCCCTTTTTGTTTGTGGGAACAGGACCATAGAATATACAGTTAATTAATACAATATTTCAATGTATTTGAAATGATAAGGGATAGAAAAATGAAAGAAAGGAACAAAATAGTTTGTACTCATACATTTGCATCACTGTTTTTTAAACTGTTTCATGTAATCACCTGTCAGTAATATAGCTACAAGTTCCAACTTTGAAGACCATTCACTACATAGTAACTCTCGCTAACACACAGAACTTAATTACTAAATACTGTTTAGCCTTCTAAGCACTCAGTAGGTAGCACTTGGCTTGTCAATATAACTTAACATCCTCATTACTCGCCTTGAAAAATATAGTAGCGGGAAATACGTTAAATTATGGTTGTCACATGAAGCCCAGTGGTGTTGACAACAGGAGGTGGTTTTCAGTAGGGGGTTGAAAAGTACAACTTGTAACAAATGAGGCCAGAGGAAATGTAATCATGTGATAGAGCTTACCGAACAACTCCATTTAGACCCGCATCAGGATCAGAACAACTGACCAGGAGAACATCCGTGCCAGTGGGGGCATCTTCTGGGATACTTATAAAATGCTGACTTAAGGCAAATTCAGGTTTATTGTCATTGACATCATCTATGTTGACAATAATCGTTCCAGTTCCAGTAAGGGCAGGGGATCCTATCCGAACAAAAAAAAAATAATAATAATAATAACATTAATACAAAGAACTATGGAGGACAATGAAAAGGCTCTTAAAATAAATGACAAAGTATGATGAAAGCACTAAGCACTTAATTATAATTAGTGTACATCTCCTATTGTTATCATTATGCAATCTTATTCTACTACAAATCTGATGTTTTTTAAATCCTATTTTTCTGCTTTTTTTCTTTTAGGGAAATGTTAAAAAATACACCCTTTTCATTTATTTATATGCTCTTTCTAAAATTAGTCAAATGTTTGACTGATTTTTATGGAGTAGGTAAACAAAAAAATAAATATGTATACAGCTACACACACACGCACACATATATATCTGTGCATGTGTAGCTGTATACATATATACACACCATATATTACATAGTTACGGTACATAGATAGTACGGTTGAAAAAAGACAAGTGTCCATCAAGTTCAAGCAAGGGTGGGGAGAAATGTTGATGAAGGGAGGTGGATAGGGAGTTTTATAAGCTTAGCTTTCCCTATTAATGAAGATTTTGGAACACAAAGCAAAGAATCAATCTGCCCTAAAGGAAGATTTCAATCTTGATCCCTAAGTTGACATCAGACTAGATCTAGACATTTGATATGGCTACATACAGTAAGCAGTGATGTCATTTAGTAGTCAGTAGTTATCTACGCCTTTCATGAAACCCTCAACGGTTTTTGCTGTTACCAGCTCCTCAGACAGGCTATTCCACAGATTCACAGTTCTTATAGTGAAGAAGGCTTTTCTTCTCTGGAGATTGATCATTTTTTTTCCCAGACGAAGGGAATGTGCCTTTGTCTTTTTAGGGGGTTTTACATGAAATAGCTTTTCACCATACTTTGCATAGGGGCCATTTATATACTTATATAAATTAATCATGTCTCCCCAGAGTCGTCTTTTCTTAAGACTAAAGAGGTTAAATTATTTTAACCTCTCCTCATAACTAAGATGCTCCATTCCCTTTATAAGTTTGGTTGCTCGTCTTTGCACTCTTTGTAGCTCCATTACGTCCTTTCTATAAACTGGAGCCCAGAACTGAACAGCATATTCCAGATGCAACCATACCAATACTTTATATAGCGGTACTATTACATCTCAGTTAAGCAAGTCCATGCCTCTTTTAATACTTGTCAATGTCCTGTTGAACTTAGAGGCTGCTGATTGACGTTTCATGCTGGTCTGTAGTCTGTGATCTACAAGTACGCCAAAATCATTCTCAACAAGTGGTTCTCCCAGTTTTTTACTCTCTAGGAAATATGACACTTGCAGATTATTAGTACAATAGTAGTACCATAGTAACATATTGTATTGTATACATATATTTCAATTTCACTCATATCTAGACAGACAGACAGACAGATAGATAGATAGATAGATAGATAGATAGATAGATAGATAGATAGATAGATAGATAGATAGATATTGTGGCATGATCCATTGGGTCTATTCATACCTAACACTACAATACACATACTAATATGAACACTACTACATGGAAATGTGTGAAACCAACCAAAATCTAATTAGGGCATATGCCTTTGTCTGGCTTGTAGCATCTGTGTTCACACCTCATGTCGCTTTAGACATAAGTGAGAATTGATCTCACATTATAAATTATTTACTCTAATAGTGAAACCTGTCTCTGCAATCACTGGTATCCACAAAATCTAGTGGTAATGACTAGTAATCAGCAATACAGAATACAAGAAATTGAAAATCATTGGCCTGCAACTCCTAATGTGCTCAGTCAGTCTTCAATATCAGGCACAGATATGGATATTTAGTAGAGACTGTGCCTGTTATTACAGTTTACCAAATCTCAGATGGGACTGAGCTAGGTTTAGCACCAGCCACAGCAACTACAAAATATATGGAGCTATACTTGATACAGGAGATGCCACATCACCACGATCCCCAATAAGATATTTAGTACCAGCCACAACCACTACAAAATATATGGAGCTGTGTCCGATAAAGAAGAGGCCACAGTACCACAAACGCCCTGTGGATATAATTTTAATACCTTTTTAACACCCTTTAAATTGTAGCATATGTCTCTTATTAGCACCTCTTATGCCATTCGTCTGTCTATATCTCCCCTATTAATTTTATTCATAAAATCTAATAGAAAATTTAACAAGGAACAATCATTTCTTACCAAACTTCCTATAAGGGGGTAAGCTTTCTTCTCAGAGAGATGCAACATAAAGGTATATGGAGACTTGTAGACCATGCAGAGCTCCATTGGAAATATTCAAATAGGCTCTTGGGAAGAGAGCATAGGACTTTATCGCCTCCTGATGGAAATAGCCATCCTGTAAAGCGATGCTACTTTCAATAAGCAGCGCCAGAGTACTAGCTCTCTATTCTGGAGCTTAACTGAATTTTTCCTATTCTCTAATTATGAAAACCCCTGTCCATATGCCCTGTGATACAAACTGCAAAGATTGGTCCCTACACTAGTGGCCCAAGCTTGTTAATGGTCTACATTGCTAGACATTCTTTCAAACTGCCAGTGTGTAATACAAGATTTTCCCTGTAGCAATCTCAAGCCAGACACATAAAATCAGCTGACTACTGGGCCAGCTTCCATATGAAAAAGAAGTATCATCAAGAGACCACCTCATAACTGTCTATGGTAGGAACTGTAAATTGAATCACCAACAGCAAGTGCCAAATCAGAACAGTCTTGCTTCGTCTCAGTATATTAACATGGAGATCTAACATGACTGTAGCCTTTATTTCTATGTGCAGGGGCATAGCTATAGGGGGTGCAGAGGTAGCAGTTGCTACCTGGCCCTACAGCCAGAGGGAGCCCAAAAGTCCTCTTGAGATATAAGGAGATAGCAGCATTGTAAGTGGCACATGGTTTTTGTACTAGGGCCCCGGCAATTTAAGTTACACCTCTGTCTATGTGACGTACCTATAGTAATGCAGGTAAGGACTTCACAAGTATATTACCACTATTCAATCCATATTCTAAAAGTAAGTTATATGCAATGATAAGTCGTAACTTTAAAGCAAAAAGGCAGGAAAAATAAGTACAATATTAATGAAGAAAGGTCCCTTATTCACCTTAAACTATTAAGTGCCAGTAGGCATTGCAGATATGACCATATGGTGTCCATAAAATAGTACCAGATTTACCACAAACAGAGTTTAGCAGATACGTTTCAATCTTCAAAATGCTACATCTAGCAGCAAGGGCAGAGGAAATTAAAGATATGAAAATTTTACAGAAGTAAAAGCATGATAAATGCCAAAACATACAGTATGAATCAAAATGTCATCCAGCTGACACATTTCAAACTTCTGTTCTTATTCATAGCGTCTATGCCATGGAAGCTTGAAATGCGTCACCAGGATGACATTTTGATTCATACTGTATGTGATCTATATGTTTTAGAATTGCTTTTAATGTTTAATATTTGTATATACTCAGGCTCCTGCTGCTGGATGTGTGCATTTTGAAGATTGATGATACCAATGATGCTTGAAAGAAGCCTTTTACCGTGGTTTGAAACTAAGTTTGTTATTAAAAGAATTTTTTTGGCACATCACGATTTTGATAAGGAACTTATGGGGTTGGAGGCCCTATGATTGTGCCTGAATGAAGGTTGCACGAAAAACTGAAGTGGTATTACTTTCTATTATAAGCATTTTGAAGATTGAAACATATCTCCACATTATGTATGAAAATTGTGCATCAAGTGCACAGGTGGGTGATCTGTGGAACATTTAGGTGAGCTGACTCTCATATACACATTTATTTAGAAATAGCATCTAATAGATGGTCCTTTTGAAAGGGGATTATCTGGTGACAGACTGCTATTAAATGAAGTCACCACATGACTGAATTCATTTTCACATTTTTATAGTCCATGGATGGGGACACAATGCTTTCTCAGCCTTGAAATATATTACATATATGTACCATTTCAGTAGACTTCATTGAACAGTCACAGATATAATCAAATCCATACCGAGTGCAATTATTTTCACTAAAGTAATTGTCCTAAAATCCAAATATTTCAGCACTGTATTAAATTTGAATACTTCCAGTAGATAATTAGCATTTTCTTATTACATCACTAGTCATAGGAAATATCCAATGTATAGAATGTAAGTGTCCAATTAGCACATTGCCAGTAAGGTTAGACCTCTAGGCTGACTCATTTCACACTATGCTTTACTGGAAATGACAAGAAGTGTTCTTGAGTTCTAAAAAAAGTTGTTGAGTGTTTTACTTTAAAAACTACATATAAAACAACCAATCGAATTTGTCACCAGCAATAAAGTTTAGGAGGAAAAAGAAACTTGGAATGACTTCCTGATTTCAGCAATTCTAGTCTGCAGAGTGAAATGTCAGGGTGACGCTTTGCTCCGGTAATAAAGTTTGTTTTTTCCACTATTAATTAACATTTCTATCATCATGTCCTCCAAAGAAATCTCTCTGAAAAATTTTCCTTTGCAGTTTGTTTTGAATATTTCCAAAAACTTACTATGAAATATTTTTTAGCATTATTATGTAGTACACAATAATATTTATATAGTGCTATCATATTCTATGGTGCTGTACAAATAAACGAGTGGACAGCCAATCTCCATATGTCAAATAGGGCAGGGAGTCATCATAGAGCCAGAGTGAAGAAACACAGGATAGAGTGGCTTTCACTGTGACGTACTTGCCATCTCCATGTGTTACATGGACCTCATTGTATTGTATGGCCATTGATTAATACTGCTACATTGTATACTGCTGTATGAACTTTCATCAGTTAGCTGGTGCACTGGAATTACATTTTTGAGTTGCTATTGGGCTTGTTGATCTCAATATAAAGTCCTTTTAACTCTTTCCTTTTCAAAGTGAACATCTTACATTCTTATTCCTCCACTAAAATGTAGAGCCAATGTCTTTACGATCTATCACTATGATTTTTGTAATGGAGGAAATCAAAGAAGTCACAGAAAACATTTATGAACATGAGAGCACACAAACTCCATGCAATACCTGTTCTACTATAACTGCAAAACAGAATTGTATCTAGAAATATATTCCAGCTATCTTTTTTCAGCAACATTTAAAAGGAACGGAAACATCAGAAACGGTCTGGGAGTAAATTCCTTTAACGCAGAGTGATGGAGTCTAAAGTAGCAATTTGATGGGGATGTAACGACTATTCTACTAACTTTGCTGTTTACTAGCAGATGGTGTGAAATACTCTGAAGACGTCAAGGTCTGTACATGCAATACTATCTTAGTCATTTTGTTGCAATTTAAAAACACAATAGTAATATGTCAGTGACTGATCAGCCTGTCAAACCTCACAAGTCTATATCTATTTATACAATATTTGTATAAATACGATACTGACTACTAACAACAAGATTTTAATTTCTCTCATATCATCTATCTATATAATATTTATCTATCTCACATCTATTTATTATCTATGTATCTATCTCTCTATTTCATATCTATCTATTCATTAATCTGTTTCATATCTATCTATCTATCTATCTATCTATCTATCTATCTATCTATCTATCTATCTGTCTGTCGGTCTATCTATTTGACCATCCAAATGTCTTTATCTATCCATCCAAACGTCTCTATCTATCCATTTAAATATGTCTACCTATCTGTCTATAAACTATCTATTTTCTATCTGTCTATCTATCTATCTATCTATCTATCTATTTCTTTCTTTCTCATATTGATTTATCTCTATTATATCTATTTATCAATGTGTAACATTTTTCAGCTCTCTAGCATACCTTAAATTTTAATTCCTCACCATTTCTAAATTCCCTGTCTGCAGTCTTACAAACTTTTTCCCTGACAGAAATATAGTACTGTAAAATGTGGAGGAATTAAAATACATACATCACATACTTGATATATACATATTGATATAACTATCAAGCTACATCGCAGAACCCCCTTTAAAAATACACAGGGCACCAAGTAATTTGCATTTGCTGCAAGCTTCACACATAAGGGACATTTGGCTTAACACTTGTACATATCATAATAAAAAAGATGCTGTTAATATAAATGACACAACTATTTGATTTCTTAGCCAAATGAGAAATAGAATTGCTCCACAAACACTAAAAAAGTATATAATGTGGGCCACCTTTATTGTGTATTTTAGACTCTTTATATGCCTACACTTTTAGAAAAGTATCTAAAAAAGGTAAAGTGTACCAAATCCATCACTAATATAAACTTTTTTTGTGGCAAAGTATTGGAATAAAGTAATCTAGGTATAAGGTGGCATAAGCAGCAGAAAGTGTTTGATGTGTTTAGAAATTTGTGTTCCAATGCATAATACCACATGTAACAATTGGGTAAATTTGATGCAATTTACCTTGCTTTTGCCATATCATAAAATGATGTGGTTTAGATACATTATTCCCAGCATGTCTGATCTGAAAAGATACCTTATTAACCTTAACATATTGTACGTATCACAAGGCATTATGGGAAAGGAGCTGAGAAGCTCTAGTGCGCTCTGTTGGATGTAACAAATGCTCAATTTGCTTTTGACCCACTGGATCTTTGGAAAGCAAGAAGGAATATTTAGCCAAGCCAGCATCACTCATCTGTAGACAGCCGTTTGGGGTTTTGCCCCTCGTCAGTACAGAGCATAGCGATGTTGGATTGGCTGAGTGGGAGGCAATGAGTAGCTCAGAAAGGGAAGATCTCTCTTTAGGGAGAGCACCTATATAGGTGCTCTCCCTAAGGAGAGATCTTCCCTTTCTGAGCTACATATTGTACGTAGTACATGATCTGTGATCTTAGCACAGGAATAATTTTAGAGTGAAGTCACCAGACTAAGCAGAGAGTGAATTGGTAACATTTTAACTATGTAGTCAGAGCTTAATACCAATATCATATTTGTGGTGAAAGATTCTATTTTTCTTGGTCAGGCTCGTTTCCCAGAATCCTGGGTTTCACTGCAATAGCACTTACTCCTGAGGACTGGGTTTTTAATCATTTAACAGTGGACCACCAGTAAGCCTTTCCTAAAGCTCCCCTTGATAATAATCTCCATGATGAAGACGAGAGCTTTAGTGTCTCCATACACACCCTGTAAGTTATATTATTTTAAGATATTAATATCATACAGAGCACTGCAGCCTTATTAAATGTACACTAACCAAAATACGAAGAATTTCATACTAGACATCAGCAAGTCTAATAATTAGGTGGATATGTATAATAACTATAGTCATACTCTTAGCAAAGACTCTGCCTTGACAATCTCCTTTACCTTACTTGTGTACTTTAAGCTGATATACACAGTCAAGTCTCATTATTATGACCACCAGCTGATATCCAGAGTAACCACGATGTGTAACACTGACAGCAGCTAGATAGGCAGGATGTGACTCATTGAGGTTCTAGTAGGTTGTCACAAGTATCTGGAGACAAGTTAACTGCAGTGCATCCCTACTGTACAGTGCAAGGGTGCAAGGATCCATAGAGGGAACACAACTATTGAGATGGATACTCAATTGGGTTCAAGTCTGGGGAATTAAAAGGCCAGAGTAGTACTTGGAAGTATTGGTCATGATCTTTTAACTAATATCGGACATTTCCATCCACCCCAGGGAAGACAATCAGCATCTATGGATGTATGTGATCCGCAAGGATGGATTCACGCTTAAATTGGTTGAGAATGCCTTCAACATGGATGACCAGGGAAAGAGATTTCCAGAAAAATATTTCCCAGACCGTAATATTGCCACCATCAGCTTGTGTTCTTCCAGCAATGGTTGCAGAGTGTTTTTATTCTCTGATATTTCTTACCAGACACACCAACGTCTATTCATTCGTTGAAGAAGAAAACATGACTCATCTGAGTCAACCCTTTGTCAATCAGCGGAGGTTCATTTCCATGCTGTGAAAATTGAAGCCTTTTCTACATCCATGCACATCTATCTGTTTTGGAGCTCCATATGCAGTAGGGTTTGCTGAATTGTTGTTTTAGACACATGTCTGGTACATCCTGGTTCATTATAGTGTTGAGCTGCTCCACTCTAGCATATGGTCCACCCTTGTGTACTTTCGTAACCGACTTTCACCTCTCACATCGATGACACATGGTGTTTTGCGGTTTTCACAACGCTTATTCTCAATCGCGCCATTTCTCCACTGACAATAAGCATTAACTGTAACTCACAGAAATCAATTCTCTTATGCATTACAGCAACAAGAGTTATGTGTGCAGACAGCCTGCTGCACACCTTATATACCCACCAAGCCAGCTCTGCTGATGTTGAAAGCAGAAAGTGGTCATAATATTGTGACTCAACTGTATAGAGATTGTTTATGGCAAAGTACCATATCCAATAAGACAGATCGGATATACAACTGAAAACAATGGAGTAAATTTCTAATACTGTCGAATACTTAGACAGTGTAAACTTAGTCTTAATATTTGCCACATATCTGAAGTGTATTATAAATCTTGTGCATGTTCAAACTGCATAGCCTAAGTTTACACCACTCATTAGATAGCTTAGTTTGGGCCACCAGTTGCGCCAATTTTTTGTTGCATGGTGTTGCATGCTAAGCCACACCCCACTGCACATAGCTATGCCCTTTAGTGAGGCCACTGCACTTCTTTGGATGAGGAGCAGAACTGATGAAAAATTGTCTAAAACATAAACGTAATAAACTTGTAGAAAAGTATTTTGGTGCAATTGTCATCATAAATGTGCCCCATCATATGTTGTTTAATTCTTAATTTTCCCTGTTCCTTGAATGTACGGGATTATCAATTAATTTGATCTTGAAATAGGCTTTAGTTAGTTAGCTTAAAATGATAGTAATTCCAAAGCAGCAGGAGGGACGTTTAAGAGAGATGACTAATTCTGATTCATTTAAAATAGATTATAGAAATGCTATCATTTTGTTAGAGAGTATTCCAGATACATCTAGGGACTATTATGTCGCTATTATATGCTCATCAGATTTGACTTCAAGGGATCGGAGTACTGTGGTTTTATCTGACTTATTTAGTCTTAAGTACTGGCTTTAGTCACAATATCACAATACCCTTTGTGATACTAAAGAACAAAAAGTATGGTTGATCATACAAAGCTATATAAAAATATATAGCTTAATACATAAACAATTAATAATATATGTTAAAAGTAACAAAACATCAAAATCAAGGACCTGTCACATTTTAGTAAAACTGCATAATATTTTAAGTAGGGAAAAAAACTCGCCCAGAGCTGGGAGATACAAGACAATGGAATACTGAAGCTCATTAATACTTTGTTGCCGTATGTCTCTTAATTATTAACATGTCTGTCGGTCTGCTTAATGGTATAAGCTGATTAGGACACTTTTTGGAATAATTAGGTGACTAAAGCCTACATGTCATTGATTATGGGTACATGGCTTTTGTCTTTTGTATTAAAAGCCACAGTATACAGAGGTAACAGAGTTCAATGTGTCATTAAAATAAATCTGCCATCATACTATGCTGCCCTGACTAAGGGCAACATGAAAATAGAAAAGTGTATGATTCTGCACTCTAAACAAACCTGTTGTAGGTGCCACTTAAAAAAATTAATGGTCCCAAGTACAATGATAAAAGTCTTCAATTGCATTTGCCTCATTAATATACTGTACTTTATTATAAAGAGAAATTCTCCAAAATCAACTCATCATAAGAAAATGGCAGGCTCTAACCAAACAATATCCAGACAGTATGACACATACTTTTGGATGTTTCGATCCAATTAGGACATTCATCATCAATGGATGTATAGTCATAAATAAAGATCTTGTTCAGAGAGTATCACCATAACAGAATCTGCATGGCCTCCTCATAGAGATTTGGGCTCTTTTGGGAGGCATTACAACTTCTGTTATGGGGATATTCTCTGCACACGTTATTTTTTATGACTATACATCAAGTGTTGATAAAGGTTTTAATTGGATCAAAGCGTCTAAAATTATATGTGTGATGTCATACTGTTTAGATATTGTTTGGTTGGCATTTTCCTATAATAATCTGATTTTGGAGAATTTCTCTTTATAATAAATATTAAGGGCAGTACGGGGAAAGGTCCACTCTATAATTAGCCCAAAGAGCACAATAAGGTAATGTTCCCTTTGGTCAATAGAATCTTAGAAGGCCTACAATGGATAGTTATCAGTCTGCTGTATTCATGAGATAGAGTGCTCAACCTGCTTCCTCCTGACCCTATCACCTGTGACCAATAGGCTGACTTACGTCTCCCTTTATACATGACAGACATCAATTACTACTCAAGACACATAAGGAAAATTCCCTCATGAATACAGCAGACTCAAAACTACTGTAGCTTTCAGTAAACGTGTCTCTATTTGGTTCAACATTGGTTTGATCAAACTTGTGAAAAAAATCAGAATTGGGATGTTCTGAAACCATTTTTTTTCACTCTGTCCCTAACCCTAACCTCAACCTTAACCCAAAGATTTTTACTCCTTTATTTCTGGTTTGCAATGTCTACCTTACCACTCTGCAACTTTAGGTTGGGGTTACAGTTACGATCGAATCGAGTCGCTTGAATTTAGGTCAAGTTTGTGCCAACTTCAAATATGGAGACACGTGCATAATGGTCCTATAAAAATAATGAACTGAACAAGAAAGAATGAGTAATGTAACAAGAAGATTCTATTGAGAAAGGTCTTGTTTTAGACCGAAACGTCTGTGTTACTAGAATCTGCAGCTTGTGAAAAAAATGTTTTGTCTTAATAAAAAGTCGACTTAATAATCATGTTGTCAATAAATGGAATAATAAATCGTTAACATATATTTGCAACTATTTTGGAGTGCAGCCTACTCTCTTTCTATTTGACCCAAATTTGTAGCACAACATCACTGAAAAGTCTGATTCTGTTGTAGTTTTTATTGAGCCATGTCCGCTAATGATAAATGTCTCTTCTTTAATGTCTTTATTAAAATGTAATTGTGGAATTTCTTGTGATTTACCACTATTATTTTCAGATTATTAGACATACATAAGCTTTGATATGTTTCAGATATGCTCACATTTTTCATCACAAAATTCTGTTAATATACGTTGATAAAGTTATATAAGGGTAGGAAAATTAAATTGGTCTTTGTTGTGCAAGTACACTGGGTAAAGATCATAGCGTACAGAAGAGCATATCAGTATGGCTTTACTAGTCAAACAGAAGCCAGTATTCAATTGTGTTCTGAAATAAAATATGGAATACTGTTTTTAGACTACATTATTCCGTGGAACACTATACAATAAAAAGGCTGACATCCCAATGTCAATTTTGGTGTTGAACAGCCCTTCTCCCCTAATCAAATAGTAGTGGTGTCACCAACAGGCTGTGAGGTCAGCACGGTGCAATATACACAACTGTATGGCATAAAATGTTTATTTTTGTGCAGGTGTGATATTAGGGTAGCCACTCTCCTCATGCATAGAAGGTGTATGAGTGCTCTGCCGATTAGCACTTTGTATTTGTGGGACCCTCCAATGTGGCATTGTGACTGCTTTGAGTTCCATTGGGAATTTGTTTCTGACCTGCCTGGGAATCAGTAAATAAGCCTCCATTCTTCTGTAATATATATTTAATTTCGTCTTCTGTGATGTGGTATATAGCACAGCCTTATGTCGGGGTAGATTTGTGTAGTAGACTACAGTGTTCTATAGAACAATATACAGTAAGAAAACAAATGCTTATAAATTGGCATACAGCGCAGTCTTATGTCAGTGGTGTACTTTAGTGTAGTACACTACAGTATTCCATAGAACAGTATAAAAGGAAATAAAGACCTACATAGTAGCATACAACACAGCCTTATATCAGGACTGCACATCAAGAACTTTTCCAGTTTTACACAATATGAATATCCCCATAAACTTTAATGTTACATAAAAGTACATCCTAAAAATGTTAGAAACCTACATTTTCTTTTTATTGTGCTCATGTGCATTATTTTAATGACAATACCTAACTGTTCTCTCATGGGAAACAGAAGCAGTGCAAAATTCAGGCATCTGTTCCCAAAAATTTGTATAATCCAAATGAACCTCTAGTCTGACTTCATAGCAAAAAACATTCAGTTGCAGTAAGAAGCTGATTGTGATAGAGCTGAGACAGCCAGAAATTCTGTAGTTAAACTGGCAGTGATTATTGTAGACTGACAATGCAATATTTATGAACAAGTCAAGTGTAAACTGTGAGAATGGTTACTGCTTATGCCAGTCGAGATCTCGTGAAGGATGAACACACATTGCCAAGGACAGCACAATTCTTTTTCACAAATGGAATCTCATTTATTTTTAGGAGAATTTCATTATTCATTTTTGAGCAGATATACTGCATTGGCACTTCATGAAGGGTCTGGTAAGCTAGGAATAGGTAGGGTTTGAGATCACTGGACTTTTCAGGCTCCTTTAAGTCAAGTCAAGCTTTTTCTACTGTCACTAAAGTCTCGACAAAGCTCTTTTAAGTAAATCACTGACCCGATTCCTCAGGATTTTTTATGTTTCAAAAAAACAAAACAAAAAATGGGCAGTTGATTGACGTTACTGTCTAACAACATTTTTGTTGCTTGGAATATCAGTCATGAGGTTTTAATTTCTTTATTCTATGTAGTAACTTTATTTTACACTTTTCAAGAAGCCCTACTCCTATTTTATTGCTCACCTAGCACCATATTGTGGCTCAGATGTTCTGACTGTTTTGCTAAATTGCAACCAGGTCACAAACTTCCATTTCTGAACTCCAGCATGTCTGGTTGGTGTGTGGTCATGTGAACTCTGTGTCAGATATAAGTGTTTCTACCCTTTTGTTTGTGCAGATAACCAATTGTGTAATAAACTTAAACTGGATTTGTTGTGACTCTGCTTTCCCAACTACTTTTTAGAATCTCTACTTCATGTCATCCTAATCCTGTTTGACTTCTGTTACTTGACCTCTGACTAGTCTGACTACTCTTACATCTATTCCATAGTACCCGATTCTGATTATGGCTGTCTGTTGTTGTTCACCATAGCTGGCATTACGCTTTGGATTAAGGTTGATGTCAAATTAGAACCAAACGTAAGCAATTTAATTTGGCCATTGAATTGAGTGTTGGCAAAAATTGCCCCCCAAAAAATCAACCCTAACCCTAAATTAGACTTTAGACTGGGGATCAGGTCTACCTTTCCACTAGGTATGATATTGCCATTTATAGTCTAGTGCTGGTCTTTTTTGTGCTGTCCTCTGTGTCTTACCCCTGTGCCTGCATTATACTAGTGTTTTCACCAACTTATGAGATATATATGTT
Source organism: Phyllomedusa bahiana (assembly GCA_025379985.1). Classification (NCBI taxonomy): domain Eukaryota; kingdom Metazoa; phylum Chordata; class Amphibia; order Anura; family Hylidae; genus Phyllomedusa; species Phyllomedusa bahiana. Next base: position 118,197 of record JAODAL010001277.1, on the reverse strand, counting down.
TGGCAATGGATGTATTCATAATATCTGAGGACTTTAGCTTTTGTATGATCTAGAATGCTATATACATCTTTTGTGGCATATCTTTTAATTACATCTATGAGACTACTGTTATTGTGTGTATAAGGTAGACCTGTTATTTTTGGTGACCCTCTATTTACATCAATTTACTTCAAATTCTCTGTTTTTATTTTTTTTATAAATAAAGATTTATATATTTTGTGATCATTTACTCTCCTTTGGTACTTTTTGAGATGTATTAGAAACAGGACTAGGTTTTTAGGGGGCTTTAAAGGTTAACTACCTTTCAGTGTTACACCAGATCCTGCATCACTCCCAGTGTGATGTTCAACATCACTTCTGGTTCCCCTAGGTCACCCTAATATTTTGGAACCAGAAAGTGTCATTGGATATTGTACATGACGTCCAATGTCACTTTATCTTTCCATGACATAGGGGTAGCCTAAGTCAAACCGGAAGTAATTTTGGACGGTTGCACTGGAAGACAGCAGGAGCGCTGCGAATCCCCGGAACAATACTGAAAGGTATATTAACCACGGTTATGCCCTAAAAAACCCTATCAAGGTAAGGATTATAGTTACAGTTAGCATTAAGGATAGGATTAGAGAAAAATGTCCCAAACCTGAATTTTTTTAACACACTCGGTCAAACCAAACAGGGACCTATACAAGCAGTAGTACCTATAGCAACCATAGCTAGAAACCACTGTATATGGTTCCACCTCTGCTGACATTATACAGGCAATTAAACAATGGACCATGGTATAATTTGCCTCTTTCCTCAAGCAATATAATTAAATTGGTTCCTCTAGGAGCATTTTGGAAAGTCCAGGAGAAGCTGTTATTTTACTTCTAACTAATAAGAAAAGTACTTTCACACCTTCATCATATTACTTTCCTCTCTTATGATATGCTTGCCAGTAACAGCATTAAACAAGCCTCCCAAAAACATAGCGAAAAGATATAAGCGTGACTGTCTCCTGCAGGAGGTAATTTGTGTGTGCTTTGAAGCCTATATTCTACTGGGAGTATGAACGAACCACTGATGTCAGTGAAAGAGCGAACAGGATAGATGATGCAGCCACTCTGAGTATGAGGCATTTCATTAGTGTCCTCAATTCACATTTTCAATCAATTTGTTTGTAAGTTACCACTTTCCTGAGATCATCCTACATCAATGAAATTATACCCAGATGTTTTCTAGAACAGCACAGGAGGATACCAAATTTCATTTTAAATTGGCAAATTTACTAGAAAAAATATCTGATACTTTATAACAAGTGTGTTTGTTTTACTGTGTTCAGCTTAAATGTCTTATAATTTAACCCAAAGTAGCAATGTAAACAGTCTAAAATTACATCCCTAGGAAAAAAAATCAGTCTTAAAGCCTACTTTCTTTATGGAACCCATATACAATATGATCCTTGTGGCAGATGAATACTACATACATTATTATATCCTTTACTGAACAACATTGTAAAGCGTACATGCCTTAAAGACACCAATGGAGTTTTTAATTAACATCTAAACAGCTCTTCATATAAATATGTCATTATACTATATAGGAGTGACCTGCAAAAATTAGAAAAGAGACTGGCTGCAGTGTGTAAAAGCATACATCTATTTTAATGACTCAAAAAATAGCACTGTCATCAAAAAGAAATGAACAAAATTGTGATATATTTCCTATAATAGATGGCAAATGGTTCACCTTCTACCTCTGTTGTTGGTTTTCAATCTTTTTAAAGCGTGTACTGCACAATATGCCACATATTTTGAAAGATTAAAGGGCTTGTCGCGCTACAAAGATTAACTTTCAACATGTAGGGAACACTAAATAAATTAGTAAAAAGTATAAAGCACAAGCGCCAATATAAGAGAGAGCTGCTGAAAAAATGTCAAGGGATTACTCTGCCTATTTCCCAAACTTAAATTACCAATTATATATAGAAACAAATGACACCAGCGCTAACTCTTCTATATGTCTCCCAACTAAATGTAGCAACTTTCCAGAAACTAAAATAGCTCAACAATCACTGTTGATTGAAGCAATGATGAAGGAAGCCGTGATTTCTTCCGAAACGCGTTGGTACTTTTATATTGGACAAGCCTCTGTAGTCTAGGTGATGTCACCTTAGTCTGCCAGTCAGTTTTTACGTGTTGGATATCTGAGCGCTGCCGGCCGGAGCGCTTGGTTAATTTGAACACGAACGTTCCATTCCTTACTTTGTCAGTACAGTGGATCGCTGTGGATATAATACGATCGGATGCATTTTAGGGAAAAAGAGTTTTAGGTACGTTGCAAGAGTTTCTTGTAATTTTTGGTGCTTTTATGTGTATTTTATAATGACCTGTAGTTGTGAGATAAGGAGTTGATTAGGGTAGGAGAGCTGATTGTGGACTAACCACTGGATCAGGTGTTCACCATTGCTTCAATCAACAGTGATTGTTGAGCTATTTTATTTTCTGGAAAGTTGCTACATTTAGTTGGGAGACATATAGAAGAGTTAGCGCTGGTGTCATTTGTTTCTATATATAAACACTAAATAAAGATGTTTATCAAATATATTGCGTTGTTCATTTTTTTTTTTGTTAAGGAGCTACAAATGATTTTATCACCTTCTGTGCGCTCTCTGATTCCCCAAGTGACAGACTTGTGTACTTCTCCCCCCCTGCTGTTTGTTCTATCTGATAGCAGGGAGTGATATAATCACACAGGTCACAGCACAGAACTCTGGAAAGTGAGAGCTTGTTTGTTATCTGATCTTTCAGACAATAGTCAGTAATTACTGCTGTTTACATTAGCTCAGAAGCTTCCCTGGTCCTGATAGCATGAGATTTATCTAATTAGCAGAGGTCCGAATACACAGAACTCATATGCTAATTACAGACAGCTTGACCAGGAAGTGACAGAGCAAAACAGCATTATCTCATTCATGCATCCTATGAAACTTTGAGATAAGACAACCCCTTTATGAAATTACTGGTTGGTTTCAAAATATCTGACATTTTTGTATTGTTAAGAGTTCATACGTCTTAACAACTATGTAGATGAGCCATAATATTTACATTTTTATCATTATGACTTACATTTCCATAGGATTAAAAAGGATTCTTCACATCACAAGATCCAGTAATAGACAGGTCCTGGGGCTTCCTCCGCTCTCCTGTTCCAGCGCTGCATCTCTACAGTCTTTTGTTTTTTTTCCTTGCACTTTCTAGTGGGGTCATCCTTACTGTGGCCACTGATTACATGACCGCTGCAGCCAATCAACATATGTGGCAGTGATTTTTTTAAACTTATGTAAAATGGCCAAAAGATGTGGATTTAACACACCTTTTTTATTCTTTAAAAACTTTTTTTTTTTCTACTTATACAAACAGTCCACTTAGGATATGTGACTACTAGGGGGCTTGATCATTTGTACACATTCTGTATTATAAAAATAATGCGGAAGGGTGTACCAATATGATGCTTCTAGTACTTCCTGCCTGAGCGCTTGCATGGCAGCTTGCATGGCAGCTATGGAATCCTTCTTTAGGCTTACAACTGCCATGGTAACCAGTTGGCATCCCAATTGCCAATCGGAGGGAGAGACAGTGCGGAGCGTCTGAATGGTCCGAACCCTCTTGTTAGTGGCAAGTACCAGCTGTGATAGTTGGCCGCCACTTGCCACTGGTGGTAAGAAGTTAAAAACTGTTAACTAGTGTAACTAGAAGCACTGAGGATGTTTTAAAGGCATAGGTTGCTCACACCAAATACTTTTTATTCTAATTTCTCTTTTTGTTCATTCACTTAGCATTTAGCTAACTGATAAAAATGAACTATTAATACTTCTATTTTTGAAAGAATTCTGACTTTGTAGATTTTTTTTCCAAACCCCTTTAAACTTTTGCACAATACTGTATTTCTCTGAAAATGAATTGGTTCCATGACCAATCAAACCTAGGGAGATATGTATCAAGGAAGGCACTTCGAAGTGAATTATTACATCTTGTTTTCAGTGTATAATGCGCCTGAATGTATGAAAGTGTTTTTTGTGAGTTCATAAATAGTGTCTAAAGTTCGACGTGCCTCACCTGTGTGTTTGCTGCATTATGAAACTTAGGCGCATAAGTAATGCCCCAAATGAGTAAAGGCTATAGATAGGCTGGAAATAAAAGAAAAGTCATTAGAATAGCATGTCAGTGAATAGAAACTATGGTACTGATCCTGCTTGGAGGACCACAGGTCCCAGCAAGGCCTGTGATGTGCTGGCTCTTGCTGTATGTAGAATAAAGGGTGAGAGCAGCAAAAATACATTTCAAATTTAATGTAGTAAGAATTTTAAAAATGTAAAAATCTGAACATCATCATCAGTGGGTTATACATTTGATAGGAGATATTTTCATATTTTTGGGATATTATATATTTTTATATTCATTTTATATGATAAAATTTTTTATTAAATTCAAATAATTTAATTTTATCTAGTTTGATAATTATCATAAACCACTTTTTATTATTGCACTGGGGTAAATAATGGGCATTTATTGTCCCTAAGGCTATGTTCACACGATGTATTGCGGCGCGTACAGAACGCGCCGCAGTGCATCGTGTCTTTCGGGAGCCTGCGCTGATTAGCACATACTCCCGCGGTGTGGTGGGGCCTGCAGCCTGCCGGCCTCATTGACATGCATTACTCGCGTCTCGTATTTGCTGCAAGTAATTGACATGTCACTTATCTCCCCGCGCGTACAATACAATCGTATTGTACGAGCGGGGAGAGGAGGCGTAATCCATAGTTCTCTATGAGAACTGTGGATTACCGTAATTTCGCCATGCATCTCACCCATATTAGAGCGCAAATACATGTCGAAATGCGTGCTGAAATTTCCCCGTGTGAACATACCCTAAAAGTAAATCTAGCTCCACTTTGACTCCTCAGGCTCAGAAAGACCACATTAAAATAGGTTTGCCTGTTCAAGTTGTAATGCGCCTGATTTTGCTGACCCAAATTCATATATGTGTCTAATATTATGAATGTGGTGCGCCACACCCACAGAATGCCCCCATAACGCCCCCTCATGTTAGGTGCATTAAAATGTGTCAAGTCTTGCAAACAATGCACCTAACACATTCATTAGGCGCATTAGACATCGTAGCCGGCTCACTTTGGTGCATTTTATGCCGAATAAGGGTGAAAAACCCGAACATACATGTCTCACCTAGTCTTCAATACAATTCTGAAAACATTAAATATCTCTTTGGCAAACCCATCTATGCTTGAAGAGATCAATGCAAAAAAATCCAGGTTTTGACAGCTATAATTATGCATAAATATGGCATAAAGGCCTCAAAAGAAGACAGGACATTATTTAGAAACACTATTGATATAGTCAACTGGCATCAAAACCAACAAGACAGGTCATAATTACAAGAAAAGACAGAAGCATATGTTCTCTGTATACAAACAAGTACATGCAATAGATTATTTAAATATCCTTGTAAGAATTCATATAACAAATGTAGACTTTACATATGGTAATGTGACCCTATTCTAACAGTTTCAGCCATTAAAAAGCTTATAAGGCATGACTAATGTTAGAGATCCTCTATGTGGGTTAAACTGCAAGTACAATAAGTGGCAAATAGTATTTATGGTTTGAATGCAGCTGTGCTTTATAGAGAACCTTTGGACGGCATAACCGTGTCTTGCATTGAAACAGTAGACCATGACTGTTAGCAGGTTTCCAGATGTGCAGTTCAATATCTATGCAACTAATAAATAAATGGATGGTGATGGGTGGAATGCAAGCGTTTTCCCCATAGAAAAATGTTCAAAGAATTTAAGACATTAACGAACAAAGCTGCCGTATCGGTACTATTTCTGACATTCCGCCAGAACTTAATATTTACCTATCTTTCTTAGCCTCTGCCAGATGGAATAAGAGAGATGTATATTCTCATTGGCTTTCTCACAAGGCAAGCCACAACTAGGTAAAACAGTGATTTATACACTTGCAAGCTGCAACAATCCTATAAAAACACTTTCATACAAACGCCCATTGCTTTGCTGGCAAAAATGCAAGGTAGAATGATAGGCTCTTATCTGGAGTCTGAAGGCTGTCATAGATTTTGGAGGAATCATGACATTACCCAGAGAGATTTAAGTGCAGAATACTCCGGTAAGATTTTTTACATCAAAGCGGAATACCCCGGGAGGAACTCTCGACATGAATCCTAGGCATGCTTGCTAAAGAAATGATAAACTGCTTTAGGCAAGTACTCTAATAAGAAATCCCTTTGTCTCCTAATGGTAGGCTGACAATTGTTAAATCATTTCATATATATATATAAATATATATATATATATATATATATATATATATATATATATATATATATATATACATACGTGTGTATATATTCCAGCTTTTTAAAATGTTTTCGGAGTGCTGCATTTAATAGACACTTTTCTCGTTTATTTCAGCCCTATAACTGGTGGTTGAATTTGTTGGACCCACTCCAATATCATCATCCCCGGAATAATCCTGATTGCTAGTTGTGCTAATCCTCCACAACATTAGCATCACAAACAGTTAGGCATCATGGGCAGAGCTGTCTTTTCAGCATTATGGGCTCCTGGGCATAGCACTGCATCATACAAGACATCATACCTGGCCATGTCAGTAGCCTCCCCCAAGCACACTCATATTATCATGACACCTATGTCTGGGCACCCACAGCCTGCAGCCTATTAGACTACTTGGTAGGGTAAGGGAGCCTTTGGCACATCCTAAAAACACACAAACAGTTAAAAAAGCAAAGCCAACCAAGACACCCAGGGTATGTTTCTAGTATTCCTGGGACAAAGATACACCACCATGGGCCCCTACACGTGTGGGGCCCCCGGGCAACTGCCCAGTGTGCCCAATGGAAAAGATGGCCCTGATCATGGGCTTCCACAGACAGAGACAGTGACACAGATGTAAAAGTCCAAGTCCAGGTGCTGCCTGGGTTTATTTGGCAGGTGCAAACAAAACACAAGGCCTTAAACTTCAGGCCACATAAATAAACAAAATACCTGCTCGGCTGAGCACTACCTAATCTCAGGATTCCTTTCTGACTTGCACAGTTAGAAGATCCCAGCGTGGTTTCCATCTTTAGCAGCAAAGGTCCACAAAAAGACAAACACAGGCTTTGTAGGCCTGATGCTAGCCTCCCCTGGGGCGTGGGAGTGGCCACGCACAGCTCTTTGACCACTCCAGGAAAAGCCGAGCTAGGGAAAAAGACACATTTTTGCGAGATTCTATCTATCTATCTCATATCTATATCTATGTCATATGTCATATCTCTACACCCACATAGGGTTAGAAAAAAAAATCAGGTACCTGTTAGAGCAACACTATCCAAGAGCTTCCATGGTGATAGCAATAGTCTAGTGCAGGTCTATTGTTAGAGCTGCATGCATAGAGTATGATCACAAAATTCTAGTTTTGTACTCAATTAGACCACAGCGACTTCTATGTCATAGACAGTTCAGCATAGCTGAACTATAAGTGAAATATTAGTGGAGAAACTTGTGAGCATTAGAAACTATAGTATAAGATTAGTCCTTCATTTGCTCAATCAAAAATTGACTTACTGAGGAATGACAGCTAACTAAGGCACTGTTCACATTTTCATGTATTGAAACGTTATAAGTGATCTCGTCAAATTAATTTTATAATGACTTTAGTGTGACTCGGGTCCTTTAGGTTTTCATTTCTTTATTAGATAGAACAGTGCAGCACACTACAATGTTCTGCCAGTGAGAAAGCAATGAAAACCTTAGAAAAAACAATTGACAGAAGTGTGAACAGGGCCTTATATGCTGAAAAACTATGACTTGGTCAACAAAGAAAGGTGAACAAATGTTTAAATGACAGCACTGATGAAAACATCATTGCTTCTTCATAATAGCATAGTTTTATTCCACCATGTCTCTATGAGTAAAATGTATCACTCATAGGAGAGGTTGGTTGAGGACAACTTGTAGTCATAGATCTCAAGATAGACCAGACAGTTATGTTTTACATTGTCGTACACACAAAAGTAAACATTGGCTTGTACAATATTTTATCTCAAAACCATGGCACTGATTAGAAAGACAGATATTTCTTCCTATGAAGCTTGTATGCAATGATTAAAGAGTACAAATTTACTGTATAAAATCAATGTTACCCCTAATTTTAGGTTCTCTACTAAATGGCTGGTAAAAATCCACTTAAGACAAGTTCAACCATGAGTCTTGCAGTAATATCATGAGTAACGGAGTATCCCAAAAAGACTTCTTAATGTTTCATGTTACTTTAAAGAAACAATTTATGCATATTAATGACTTTAACAACTAGCATATGCCATTTATATATCTCCTGGGTGAGTGGGAAAGCAATACAACTGTGTCTAAAATATCTTTGGCTATGTTCACTTAAAACGTATCTCCCCCCCGTATTTTGTGCCGCACTGCGCTAAATACGGGGCGAGATACATCCCAGTCATTACGGTGATCTACAGTTCTCATAGAGAACTATGGATTACGTCTCCTCTCCCCGCCCACACAATACGACGAGCGGAGAGATAAGTGACATGTCAATTATTCACGGAGTAAACACGCCATGAACAATGAATGTCTATGGGGCCGGCGGGCTGCCAGCCCCCCCACCCTACCCCTGCTCCCGAGCACACAGCGTAATTGCGGGCGAAATACGTGCCACAATTATTGCCATGTGAACCCTGCCTATGGAGTAAGCCACAAAACTTCATTAATGAGTATTTGATTGCTCCAAAACTGCTTCTTGTACATACAAACAGACAGGCAGTATAAAGCTAGTCATGTGGAGTCCAAATAAGGGGGTTGATAAAAAAAAAAAATACTCCATTGTATAAAGTTATGGCTATCATTCACTTACCCCAAACCAAAAAGTGAAAATGGCAAGGATTAGTGTTGAGCGATTTTTATCGACAAAGTTGAAATCGGCAAGGTTTTTATGGTGATCGAAATTTCCAGATCATGCGATAATTAAGGTTAAAATCTGTGCATCATCTATTAAGATCGCGCCTTTTTCGGCGCTTCCTGTAATTTTGGCGGCCAGCAAATCAGATTACAAAATAGAGCAGGGTGAGATGTGTGTGCGACTCATGACTGGGATGTGTAGGTTGCGATTGGCTGGAAAAATCACATGACCTTTGTTTTAACATAGAACAGCGTTTCCTGTTTCAGCCTCAGTGTCTCTCAGCGTCTCATAGGGATAGGAAACCCGCGCTCTGCCTGTGGCCAAACAGCTCAGCGAAATTTAGTCTATTTCCCGCACAGAGAAACCTCTACTATTAGCTGTGATCCTTCCAATTTAGTTTTTATTAGAGATTTTTAAGATTCTATGTAGTTAGGTGAGAATTTAAAGGAGCATCTACCGTGTAAATTCACGGCGGGGGGAAGAGGGGGGGCCCCGCGGCGATCACAGACAAGCTCTATCTAAAAGAACACTGGATAAAGTTCACCAAGCTTGTGTTTGACATTGTAGTGGAATATCTTTATTATTAACAGTTTGCTATTGAAATATTTCCTGGATATTGGGCAGCCTGAACTTTTTATTTGGGTACACATCATTTCTAGTAACTGCAGGTCTCTTTGTTAGGTGCAAAACTCCACTTTTATTATCATAAACATTTCAGATATGTGTTCATTTTAATTTTTACCCATTACACCTGTGACTGTTGATATATCCACCTTGCAGTTAAAAATTGCAATCCAGCAATCTTGTAGTCAGCACAGGTTTGTTTGTTGCCAAAAATACCGTGTATCATACAAAAAAAATAACAGTTACGTGTTTTTTTACTTTTGTACACCCAGCATTGTTCATTGAGCAGCATCCACGTAAATCTTAAAACAGCAATTCTATATTCACCACAGGTGAATTGATAGGTAAAAAAAATACCGTTTATTATACCAAAACATAACAGTTACGTGTTTTTTGACTTTTGCACACCCAGCATTGTTCATTGACGCAGCATCTAATAAAATCTTAAAACAGCAATTCTAAAATTCACCACAGGTGAATTGAAAGGTGTAAAAAATACCGTGTATCATACGAAAACATAACACATACGTGTTTTTTGACTTTTGCGCACCCAGCTTTGTTCATTGACGCAGCTTCCCCACGTAAATCTTTTAAACACAATCTATAGTCACCACAGGGAATTGAAAGGGGCAAAAAATACCGTTATTAACAAAACAAACAGATACTGTTTTGACTTTTGCGCACCCAGCTTGTTCATGAAGCAGCATCCACGTAAAATCTTAAAACAGCAATTCTTAGTACCACAGTGAATTAAAGTCAAAAATACCGTGATATCAAAACATAACAGATACAGACATAACAGACTCCTTTTCCCGGCACTTTTTAATCTGGGGGCAGACAGGTTTAATGGTCAACTGCGGTTTCCCGGACAGGTATAGTCAATGTCCAGTGAAACTAAAATGGTGGTTGAAAGACTCCTTTTTGCGGCACTTTTTAAATCTGGGGGTCATGCAGGTTTGGGGCTCATGCTGCGTTCCAGGACAGGGATGTTCAATGTCCAGTTCAAGTAACATGATGGTTCAAATCATACTGCCTTCTGGCACTTTTTAATTTGTGGGTGATGCAGGTTTAAGGGTCAGGCTGTGGTACAAGACAGGGATAGTGAAGGGTTTCCTGTGACTTTTTTTCTGTGACTTTTAATAACCAAAGTTTGTTGCCTAAGATGTAGCACGTATCCATTTGACTGTTGTGGATGTTAATTTCAGCTTATCCAGCCTTGTTTGGGTGTAATAATGAAGGTGTTGTTGCTCTCCCATAGACTTTAATGGTAATCGCTCATAATCGATGCTCACTATCGAAAAACCTTATCGATAGCGGCCGACTATCGACTATCGCTCGATCTCGATAGCCAACGCAATCGCTCAACACTAGCAAGGATTCTAAGCACCTAGGGAGGCTCATAATTAGGGTAGTAGGATTTGTAAGGTTCCCATGGAGTCAGAAAAAAATCCCCCACATTGCACAAAATGTGTCAGAATGCAACTCACATCTCATAAGGCAAGTTACAGGGGTATTCCTACATCATACATTATTAAATATCCACAGGAAAGCCCAAAAACAACCGATGGATGCAGATCCCACCTCTCCACCTTTCAGGAACAGGGTTCTCTTACCCCCCATTATTGCTCTTGATGCAGGCACAGTGGACAGAGATGTTCTCTTTCCATGCTGCTCTTTTCATCCCCTTTTATAGGAGTTCAGAGTAGAACTCTTTGAGTGAACAGAGGAAAATGTTATGCGCTATAATCTCTCAGCTTGTTGCAGCTGCAACAAGAATAAAGTTGGGAAGGGGTAAGAAGACACCATTCCTGAAATATAGGATCAGAGGTGGGAAGCATATGCATTGAACATTTATAGCATATCCTGTGGATATACTGTAATTGTATTAGATGAGATAAATCATTTAAGAATCTTTCTCTTCATTACACCATTGGTCTCTATAACTTTGTACTACACAATATATTGCCTTTATATCAGTGGTTTTCAGCCTTTATGTTCCATTTTAATCTGTGACATTCAATAAATGTTAATGAATGTTGCAGATTAAAATGAAAATAATCTACAATTATACAGAATGTACATAATTTACAGAAGATTGTATCTAAAGAAGTTTCTATTCTCAACAAAGAAAGTAGCTTCCAGCTACTACCAACTCATTCTGACTGTTACATGGAAGAACATGCTTTATTTGCACTTATTATCAATAGTTTTCTTTGATCTTACTTTTGCATTATATTGGGTGACATTTTTGGGCTTAAGAAACAATTATTAGTTTTCCATAGAGGTATGATTTCAACATATAATGGTCATCCCTATTGAACCTATTAGTACTGAATGTTGAGAGACCACTATATTGATTCTAAGCCAAATTGTTTTTGTGAAAACAGAAGCTTATGGAGGGTCAGTATATGCCTTTTATAGATGCTGTATTATGGCTTTGTGTGGGTATATGCCTGAGCCCTAACAGAAATATTAGAAATGCACTTAAAGATAAGTACCTGAATCAGCAGCTGTGATTAGTAATATATACTGCTCTTTCATCTCTCGATCTAGACTTTTCACTACACTAAGTTGTCCATTGGATGACAATCGGAAGGCTCCATCTTCATTTCCCGATGTTAGAGCATATGTCAATCTGCTATTGATCCCCTGGTCATCATCTCTGGCAACAACCTGAAACAATGAAAGCAATTCTTAGATTCATCTTGTTAACCTAGACATTTTGCAAAAAAAAAGTAAATGAGAGGTTACACTTACCTGGAGAACCGTCTTGGGTAACACATTTAGGTTCTCCGGGACATTTACTGAATAGGGAGACAGTTCAAATTTAGGAACCACATCATTAACATCAGAAAGGAAAACTGACTGTTGTGTTCTGTTCGAGGTCTGCCAGACCGTGACGGGAAAACCCAAAGGGGGTCAATGATTTTTCTCACACCCAAAAGGCTTAGCTATTGATATCATTCCAGTGACTGAATCAATCCTAAATTCATTGCTTGGATTTCCATCAATAATAGCATACCGAATAATACCATTTACTCCTTCGTCTCCATCTGTTGCCATCACCTGAATGAGATCTGTACCAGTCAGTATGTTCTCCCTAAATCTTTCCATTTTTAAAAGGATTTTTTAAAAACAGGGTTATTGTCATTGATACAAAAACTAAACAAAAACATCCCAGAAGAAGAAAGTGAAGGTTCTCCTTTATCAGAAGCTATAATTGTTAAAGAATAGTTAGAGGTATCTTCTCGATCTAGCTCTCCTGTCAGTCGCACCTCACCATCAATATTTCCAATACTGAATTTATTCCCCAAAGAGCTGAGCAAAGAATATTGGACATAGCAGTTTGGACCACTGTCTGGATCTGTGGCTTGAGCATGAAACACAATAGTATCAGTGGGTGTGTTCTCTTGGGGCAAAAAGCAACTTGGGGGATGAAATCCTGGGTTTGGAACATTGGCTCTATAAAATAAAAGGATACTTCCACAGTCTTGGTATTGTTGCCCGGGGGAGGAGCCAAAAAAAATGAACCTAAACTAGTTATAGAAAGGGCCGGCTTTCCCCCGGTCAAAGGTGACTGAAAAATTTACTTAAGGCTCCATCCTTGTTAATCTGAAACTGGCCCATACTGTCTCCTGAAGATATGATGTACAATAATTTAGAGTTCAACCCTGAAAACGAATACAAATGAAATTATTAGTTAGAATCTCACGGATTACAAAAGTACAGTCTCAAAACACAAATAAGCAGCTAGTAAAATATAATCAATTGATTTAAAGATATATAATGCATAGGACAAATCTTTAATGTGCTTCCCTTCTATTCAAATCCATATTGACCACTTATAAGTTATTGTGTACTCATTCAATTAAATGCAATGTATGTACAGCTTTACAACCATTATTTTTATTTCAATGTAACTAAAATAGAATATAAATCAGCTATATATAAAGGCTCGGACTGACCCATAAGGAAACAGAGGAAATCCCTGGTGGGCCTCTGAGCATGGCAGACCTGGTTTCTTTTAAACTCCATACACATCCTTTAAAAAAGCAGAGAGAAAGCAGCAAAAAACAAGAGGTAGTGTATAAGAGGCAAGTAGAGTAGCTGTATGGTGGGCCCCAAGAATGAAATGCCAGTGGTGGCCCTTAGGCACGCACTCTGACACTGTTTACAAATAGTTAGAAGTCCATTTTGTATCTACAGCTTCTATAAATATCTACAGTATCTCACATAAGTGAGTTTACCCCTCATATTTATGTAAACACTGTATTATATATTTTCATAGAACAACTCTGAACATATGACACTTTGATACAATGTAAATTAGTAAGAGTAAAACTTGTATAACAATGCACTCAAAATAACTCAACACACAGTCTTCAATGTCTAAACCACTAGCAACAATATTGCCAACCTTACATTCCTCTATCTTTAATTTGAAGATGCCCCACAGATGCTCAATAGAGTTTAGATCTGGAGACATGCTTGGCCAGTCCAACACAATAAACCTCATTTTCTTTAGAAAGACAGTGGTTGTCTTGGTGATGAGTTTGGGGTTACTATCCTGTTGGAATACAGCCCTGTGGCCCAGTTTCCAAAGGGAAGGGATCAAGTTCTGGTTCAGTATGTCACAGTACATGTTGGCATTCATGGTTTCCTCAATAAACTGTAGCTCCCCAAAGCTACTCATGCAGCCCCAAACCATGACACTCCCACCGCCATGCATGACTGTAGGCAAGACACATTTGTCTTTGTACTCCTCACCTGGTTGCTGCCACATGCGCTTGACACCATCTGAACCAAATTAGTTTATTTTGATATTATCAGACCACAGGACATCATTCCAGTATTCTATCTCCTAGTCTGCTTGTCTTCAACAAAATGTTTGTGGGCTTTCTTCTGCATTATCTTTAGAAGAGGCTTCCTTCTGGGATGACTGCCATGCAGAAGAAATTGATGCAGGATTCAGCTCATGGTCTAAGTATTGACATGCTGACCCTTTAGCCTCTGCAGCAATACTGGTAGCACTCACACAGCTATTTTGAAAAGACAATCTCTGGATATGATGCTAAGCACGTGCACTCACCTTCTATGGTGAGGCCTGTTCTGAGTGGAAACTGTCTTGTTAAGCCACTGTATGGTCTTGGCCATCATGCTGCAGCTCAGTTTCAGGATGCTGGCAATCTTCTTATAGCCTAGGCATCTTTATGCAGAGCAACAATTTTTTTTTTTTAGATCATCAGAGAGATCTTTGCCATGAGGTACCATGTTGAACTTCCAGTGACCAGTATGAGAGTGTGTGAGAGCGATAACATCAAATTTAACACATCTGCTTCCCATTCACACCTGAGACCTTTTTACACTAATGAGTCACATGACATCATAGAAGGAAAATGACAAATTGTGTACAACTTGTCCATTTTCCCATTTGTTGTTCGTGGTTTAGGCATTGATGACTGTGTTGAGTTATTTAAAGGGCACACCAAATTTACACTGTTATACAAGATATCCACTGAATACTTTACATTGTGTCAAAATATCATATCTTCATTGTTATTCCATGAAAAGATGTAATACCACATTTACAAAAATGTGAGGGATGTACTCACTTTTGTGAGATACTGTATGTATCGCCATATTTAAACAGCACAAATTAACCTTGTGTAAGTGGATCCTGCAGCTATCACCTCTTCCAGAATGACTGCACAATTAACCTCCACAAGGTTTATTTATTACTATGTAAACACAAAGATTTGCAGAGGAGCTGTAGGTATTAACAAAAAGATGTTTAACGGGGACTATATACATAGTTGTGTAATTTTAATTTTAGATACATTGGAACAATAAAAGCAGATCATTATGCCATTGTAAATTTGCTCATTCCCTATTATTGCTATTTAATGATGGTCAGATTTTGCAGTGTTCAAAACGTGTTCAAGTTGTTCAAAATGTGAATTTGTTCATTCTGTAAAACACATTTCTCACTTGTGTAGTCAGCCAAAAAGACCAAAAAGATATAAGGATTCATATGGACATATTTTCTGCACATAGCCATGGGCCCCATATTTTAAAGAACTTTCAGGGAAACACCCTAGATATAGCGTACATGTTATATTTTTTTATAAAACTACATAGCTTGTCATTTGCTTCCACATGTGAACCATAGGGTCCCAATCTGCCTTTACACTTGAAGCAATAATTTCTGGCATAAAGACACAGATAATAGAATACAGAAATATATGAGTAGACTAATGATTTCATGATTAAATCAAAACACATGGAACAAAAAGAAGGAACCCAACGGGTTGAATTCATATGGTGCCAAGGACTGCAAGATTAATTAGATCCTTTAGAAAACTGATGGACCACTAGACTGAATGATGTGGTTGATAAAAATGAGTCCTGAAATAAGCCACTGAAAGCAGGATTATATAAAGGAGCTTTACGATTTAGCAAGCTAGTAGCTATGGATAGGGATTTAATTAGGTTAATTGTTCGGAAATGGCTTGCCTAACACTCCCAGCATTTGCATTTATGATTTTTTTTCATTTTGATGATTTATCAATTTTATTAATGTTCTAGTTTGGTATATTTAAGTCATTTATATTAACTTGTAAAGTAAACAACAGTGTGTAGCCCTAATTTACACGTGTCACCAGTTATTATTTTACATGCCACATTAATTAGAGTATAATATATTATAATGTAACATGCTTCCATTTGTATATAACAGGGAGAAAATTGTAAAGTAAACAAGTAGGAAAGTTTCCTACATGTCTAGTACTGAGAGCGTCTCATGGATAAGAGTTTAATGTCTGCATACAGTGCTATAGTAATGTCTACTCATTAACAGTCATACTCAAACTCTTAATCTAATGGGTCTTGGCAAATTTTCCAAAATATAATATAAATGAAACTAAAAGAGAACAATTATTTAATAGACCAAAAATTACAAACAACTTCATGCAACATTAGCATTTATTGCTAAATCACTAAGGATGGAAATCGGCATAGTGGACACCATGTAACAGAAAACTGTTACCTACTGTTAAAGGGGAATTGTGACCACAATTATTAACTTTAAGGCCATGTCCCTACAGCACCGGTTTGCGGCCAGTTTTTCAGACGGTTTGCAAACTTTTACACAAACTTTTACACGGGCCACTATAGAAAACCGTGCAGCAGTCCCCACTGCACGGGTTTTCCGCCGGCTGCCCGAAAAACATTCTACATATTCATTCTTCCGTCCGGTTTTCAGACGGGATTTAAACAAGTGAATGCAAAGGGGAGGGCTTTTCTCTGCTAATCACAGATAAAAGCCATCCTCCCGCAGCCGTGTGCACGGCACAAAAAGCGGACACATACCGGTCGGATAAACCGACTAGTATTTGTCCTGTGCCGTGGGGATGCGCCCTAAACATGTAGACAAAGGTAAATAAAGACTATTAGCAAAAAGACTACAGTTCTGATTTTGCTTCCTTTCAGAGCTAAAGTTTATCTCCCTTGCTAAACTGCAAATAGTATTATGTAGGTAGTGGTGTGTAAAGCTGGGATTTAAGGAAAGATGAAGGTGTAGGTACACCCACCTATTAAATGGATTGCTGAGAGTTTTTTTTTTTGCTACTATGTTGATTCACCAAACATCATTTTAGTGATGAAATAATATGGACTAATAATTTGGTATGGGTTAAATCCATTTAAGAAGTGACATCGCACAAATAGTCCGTTCTTATGTATCTGGGTCCTTATTGTTAATTTTATTGTACATTGGAACTTGGAGTTTTTATTCCTCGTGGTTTGTCAATAGGGGACTTAGTATGTGTGTGGATATTTCTAGTAAAAAATGTAATACATTTTGAAATGTGAATTGTATATGTAATTTTAGCATTCTTGCTAGGGTACATTGTCACTTGCTAACACATAAAGGAACAACAATCAATTACTCTATATTGGGCGCTCTAAAAAGGTAGAGAAAAATTGGGTCAACAACAACTGTATCTAACATTGTGGTTTGGATTGTTTAACTCAAGTAACTTGGAGTACACAGCTTAAGGAAATGGTGGCAATGAATTTTTTTCTTTAAATTAACAAATTGTTCCCCACAGGCAGCCACCTACTCCATCCATCCTTGGTTCCACCATGGGTGTAACTATAGACAAAACAACCTTAGCAACTGCTATAGAGACCCAGAGGTTGAGGGAATCCTCTGAGGTGCATGGATATTCAACCTTTTTATAGGAAATAAGTTGGCGCTTTATTCTATCTGTCTTTAACTACATGATTTCTCGGATATATGGCACTATTATTTATACCTTTAATTATCACTATTTATACTGCTGCTTCAGTTTCTTATCAGAAGGTGGTGGAAGTCAATCTCATTTTGTTACGGCACCCTATGAATTTTAGTTACACCTCTTGGTCTCACCATAATTGCAACTTAGCTCAATTTACTTGATACCCACTAATCAGCAGGTGATAGCATCTTCTAACATAACTTTAAAATAAGGCTTTTGAATGATAATAAAGCTTAATGTAAAGACAGTTGGAATTTTAGGAAGGTGCCTACATGTCTGACTAGTGTTTGTAAATCACTCTCTAGTTTTCACATTCATTTTCATAGGAATAAAAATGTGTTTAGAAGTTTAACTAAAAGAAAAAGCTTTACTCCTGGAAAACGAAATATACAGTAGGAAACAGATTAATGTGACCACCAATTTTTAAAGCTCTAAGTCACAGTAAGGATTTTTCTTTAAATGAATTTGGAATAGTGTACTTGTAAATATTCATGATTGGTGTACGTGGAAACTTCCTGAACAGCAGACACTTCCTTTGTGTAGATTTCTGCAAGCATTAATCATGAATGGCCATAATTGGAAAGGGTGTAGAGCTCCAGTTTACAAGTACAATGTTCAGGAAGCTACTAAGATAAAACAAACAATATTACAGGAGTAGTGATACTACTGTTGTATTTGAGAAATATGATAAAAATTCAAAAGAATCATGATAATTAGAATAGTCTTCAGAAGGAGTGGTACATTTTAACATCTGTATGTTAGACGCAACGCCCAGAGACCCGAGTTTGTATGGTGATCCAATTCAGTAACCCAGTGGGTGTTGGTCTTAATTTGTTTTAACTTAATTTATTTCCAATAATAGAGCAAGAGAAAGCTACAGGATACTGTTACTCAAACCTGTCCCTGTTTGGTTTAACACTGGTGCAATCACTTTTGAAAAAAATTGAGCTTGGGACGTGCGCCCCAAGTTTTTCACTCTGACGCTAATACACACCCTAATCCTAACTGTAATCTAACTGGTCAAATGTTATCTTTTACGTCTGATGTCACAATAAAGTTGGGACAAAAGTGACATTGGAGCAGAAGTGACATCATATGGGAGGTGACATTACTGCAAAGTGTTAAGTTATCCCTTACAAACTAATAGAAAACCATGACCCTAACCAAACCATCTTTGGGTAAAGGCTTTTATTTCAATTGATTTTTTTTTAGAGATTTCAGAAAAAAAAATTTTTAAATTAAACCCCAAACCTTCCCCGTGTGCAAAACCAGGCAAAAACCGGGCCTTTTCCCCTCCCAACCCTCCTCCCAAACCACCGAAAAATTTCCCATTGATCACATTAAGTCTCAGTAATGTTTTGGGTCATCACTCAGGGGGGCCTGTGCTTAAAACCGGGCCCTCAATTCGGGAACACTTTCCCAAAAGGGGTGGGTGTGCCCTTTAGCACCCGAATGATCTGGCTGCATTCACTCTTTCCACCCTTTTTGGTTTGAAAATGAAAAAAAAAATTTTACTTTTACGTAATTTTTAATTGGAGGAAACCGCTTGTTTTTTTTTTGAGTTCGGCTAACAAATTTAGAAATTTGGGACCCAGAGGACAGCATTCAGAGCTGAGGTTTTGTACTGTGCCCGGGAAAATTGATGACGGGCATCTCTGTACATTTAACTAAAAAAATGCAAGAGTTCTAACAAAATTAAACATTATCTGACATCAAGTACAGAGCGGGGGGGAAATTACACATTTATGCCCAACCCCAATGTCTAACAGTGAAAAACTTGGGGGGAAAGGGTCCTAGTTTTGCAATGCAGTCTGATTCAAGTAAGGAAGAGATGCTGAGAACAAGACACCCCACAACAGGAATTTTCCCATTGAAAAAAAGGGGAATTTTATGATAGTTTAATTTAAAGGATGCAAAAGAAAAAAAAACACTTTAAGGTGTGGAATAGCTTTATTTTTCCAATAAAAAATTTTTTTTTATAGTGTTCAAATTGAAATTTTTAAAAACTCCAAAAATAACCACCTTAAGTAAATTGGGTTAAAAAAACTTGCTTTTTAATTTAATTTTAAAGTTTAATCTGAAGGGCAACTCTACAACAGTATTATTGTCATACCCCAAAACCTCAGGGACTACTTAGTGCTTGTGAAATACTTTGAATTTAGGTCCAACTACTATCAAAAGTCAGCATTTTTAATCCAATAATATGTTGAACTGTCAGCTACATTCTAAAAAGAAACCCAATTTGGTCTTTAAAATTCTGACTAAAACCTTCTGACAAAAAAAAGGGCCCTTTTAAGACCCGGGAAAAACCCTTTCAGCCAAAAGAGATCCCAATCTGGGGAAAGGGGAAAAAGACCCCAACAAATATTTTTTTTTCTTTTGTGAATTTGGGGGCAAAATGTCAAAAATTTTCTTAACCCGTCTATTTCCTCTCTTACTCTCTCTTTTTTGTTTTAGTTAAATGTGTTCAGGAAGTTTGACCATTTTTCTTATGTTATTAGAGGGGGGGGGGGCTTCAAAAACCCGTTTGGTTTGAGTTTAAAGAAATTTAAACCTTTAAATTTTACTTTTTGTGGGCCTCCTTTTTTTCCCTAAAAACCACCATTTAAAAAGACTTGCCCAAGATCTTTATAATTCCCTTTTTAAAAAAAAAGTTTTAAACTTTAAATGGGGGGATAAAGCATTTTTTAGAAAAATTAATAAACGCATGGGGGCATTGTGTCACTATATACAGTCTAATTTAAAAAAACCAATTACAAAGGGAAAATTTTTAATTTGGAAATTTTTTAATTGAAATTTTTGATGGGTTTTTGGCAGAAAGACAGAGGTCTGATGTACTAATACTGCACAATCCTAATTCAAGTGTTTTGTCTTAGTCGGTTGTCATGGTAACTAGTACTTAGCGTATTGCTGAAAATAAAACCTTGAAATTATCTAAGTAAACAATCTTCATTTTATGTAAATCATCACACTATTTGCAATGTGCTTAACATTTACAATAATGAATTCCCCAACCATCCTAGCAGCTGTTCTGGCAAAAAAAGAGAAATCTGCCCAGTATACCAGGAGTCCAGATGCCTAAAGTGATTCACAAACACACATTTTTATACTCAAAAATTTTAACACATGTAGGGCGACATTTGAAAACTGTCTAGGTGAAAGACTTTCTTTCTTGCCATAGCAACCAATCAAAAGTTCGCCCCCTTAATTTCATATAGTGCTTTAAAAAAATGTCAAAGGTAAGCAACTCGTTACCATCCCCCATTGCCTCTTACATGCCACATAGTTTTACATATTGTTTTAAAAATTTACACACTACTAGTTAAAATTTAAAAAGGAATGTTACACTAGAAAATCTTACCAATTTGGGAAAGAGGTGTATTATGGTCTCCCATTCCAGTGACACCTTCCATGTGAGAATGTTTCCTTCTCTCTAACAAACAGGGATAGGTGCCTAGAAAAAGCCCAAGCAAACACAGAAAGCAAACACCAAGCAGAAGATCACTTAGCCATTTGCTTGGTCACTCAATGGTTCTGTTCACACTAAAACCTAGTCAAAGCTTTCTTCCCCCCTGTTTGAAGGGGATAAAATGCAAAATGCGCGTTGGGGCTACAAGCTGTACCGCCGGGAAAAACCCTCTTGTTGGTTTAGAAATTGCCTGGGGGTTTTTTGTGTTGGTTTTTTTTTTAAATGCAATTCCTTATCTCATTATCATAGATGTGCAGTTATAAACATTACTATATGTAAAACCAATTTGATTTTCTGTGTAAATTTTTTGGGAAAAAAAATATATATTTTATATATATATATAAAATTTTAAAATAAAATATATATATAATATTTTATAAAATTAAAAATATACACACACCGGCCACTTTAAATTAGGTACACCTGTCCCAACTGCTCGTAAAACTTAATTTCTAACCCAACCCCAATCAATGGGGGCCCAAACTCATTAAATTTGGGCAAAAAAGACATGGTCAAGACAAACTCCAGAATTTCAAACCGAGAAACAGTAATGGGGAAGAAGGGGTTTTTGAGTCCCCTTTGAACGTGGCTTTGGTTTTGGGTCCCCAAAAAGGGCGGTCGAGTATTTAGAAACTGCTGTTCTCCGGGGGAAATTTTCATGCAAAACCAAATCTCTAGGTTTTTACAAAAAGAAGGGTCCAAAAAAAGAAAAAAAATCCAGGACGGCAGTTCTGTGGGGGAAATGCCTTGTTGAGGGCCAAGGTCAAAGGAAAGGGCCCAGACTGGGTTCGAGCGGGATAGAAAGGAAAAACAGTACTAACTACCCCCCGTTAAAACCCCAAGGGTAGGCAGAAGAGCATCTCTAAAACCGCAAAAGTAACGGCAAACTTTGAGGGAAAAAAGGGCTACAGCAGCAGAAAAACCACAGGGGCCCCCAAACCCCTTTTCAGCTAAGAAAAAGGAAACCCTGAGGCTCCAATTTGCCCAACCATCAAAATTTGGACAGTAAAAAATTGGAAAAACTTTCCCCGGGGTCTGATGATCTCAAATTTCGCTGCGCCCTTTTCGGGAGGTGGGTCAAAAATTTGGCGTCAAAAACAAAAAAGGGCCTGATCCTTTCCGGGCCTTTTGTATAAACTTTTTCAGGCTGGGGTGGGGGTTTTTCCCAGGGGTGGGGGAAAATATTTTTTTGGGGGCACTTTTTTTGGGCCCCTTGGTACCAATTGACATCGATTTGCAACCCCCTTGTGGAATCTATCCATAAAAAATTTTGGAGAGCATTCTGAAGGAAAAAAAGGAGTCCAACCCTTTACTAGCATGGTGTACCTTTAAAGGGGCCCGGGGTGAGGTGCATAAATATAATTAAATATATAAATTTTAGGGCTTTTAACACCGTTTGCCCAATACATACCAAAAGTTTCATCTATTTACATTGGGGTTTTACGTGGATAATGGCAACTTTTTTTTTTGGGTGATTTTTCCTTACTCCCTCTTTTATTTTATATTTTTTTTAATATTTTTTGGGTTTTAATAAAGTTTTTGATAAAATTGTAAATCTTTAGCCCTCTCTTTTGGGGTGATTCCTGGTTTTGTATTGAAAATTTTTTGGGAGAGGATCCAGATATGAAAGGGCCAGACAGTGGTAGACCTACCTTTAATGACATTTTGGGGTTTCATTTTTGGTTTGCTAGTTACCCTTTTCGTCATTTTTTTTTAACCCTCCTTAACCCTCCTGGACCTAAGGGTACGTCCTAGTGGCATTAAGGAGTTGTTTAGCGGACGCAATCCCAGCTACTCCAGGCGTTACAGCGTGGGGGGTTTCGGGAAAAAAAAACCCCATCCTGTCAGTTAAAACCCTTTAGATCCCAAATTGGCAAAGGGGGAAAGGGGCGCCCAAAAATCAATAAAGAAACTTGCCCCCTACCCTTTCCTCACTGCGAAGGGGGAAAACCCGCGGCGAAATGCGGGGCCCCAAAGTCAGCGCCCGGGGGCAGCTAAAAAGGGCAAAGGGGAAAGGCTTCCATTGCCGCAAAAGAATTTTTTTTAAATTTTTTTCCTTTCCAAGGCGGGAAGAAAAAAAAAATTCACCAAAATTGGAACACCCCTTATGCATTGCCCTGTACAATGCATTAGGCGTAAAATAAACGGGGTTGAAGTACCCTAGGGGTCTAAAAGGGTTTAAAGAAAAAAAAAATCTTTAAATTGAAAAAAAAATGAAAAAAATTAAAAATTTTAAAATCCCCCCCTTTTGCCATTTTACAAAAAAAAATTTAATTTAAAAAAAAAATAAAATAAAAAAAAGAAACACATATTTGGAAAATTTTTGCTTTCAAAAAAGTCAGCTATTTTAAAAAATTTAACATAATTTATTTACCCACCCCTTTTTAAAACGGGCAAAAAAGAAAAATATTCCAAACAAAAAAATTGGCTTTTTTTTTGGTCTTTCCCGGGCCCCCTAAAAAATTGGGAAAAAATTTTAATCAAAAAAGTCCTTTAATTCCAACCGGGTTTAGCAATAAAAAGAAAATTCCCACCCCCAAAAAAATGCACAAACCTTTGAAAAATATTTTTTAAGAAAAAAAAAATTATTTTTCCTAAAAAAATGGCACGACCCCCCGCAAATTTCAAAAAAAAAAAATTTTTGGGGAAATTTTTTTTTTAGGGTTCCCAAAACATAAATAAAACCCCGACATTTTTTGTTTTTTCCCGGATTCATATCAACCTGAAAAATAAAAGATAGCACATAATTTTTGGGCCAAAAGGTTTTTGCCATAAAAAGCAAAATTTCCCCCAAAATTTGGGCCAAGTACGTTTTTTTACACATTTTTTGGCCCCAACTTAAAAATTTTTGTAGGGTTTTTTTCAGATATTTTAAATTTGTTACAATAAAATAAAAACCTTTTAAAAATTACATCTTGCCCCCGCAAAATAAAAGCTGCATAGTCTATAAAGGGGAAAAATAAAAATGTTAGGGTTTTTTGGAACGGGGGGAGAAAAATAAAGATCTATTTTTTTTCTTTGGATGGGTTAAGGTATTAATTGCTTTAGGACCGCAAAAATAAGGCTGTGTCCACATGGCAACTGAAAAAAAAATTTTCAAAACCCTGCAATTTTTTTTGGGGGGGCCTTTTTTTTGGGTTTGCAGATTTTGGGTTGGGTTGGGCCAGCCCACGGAATTGAACAAAAAATTTTTTTCTTCGTAAATCCAGCGGAATAATGTGCATTTTTTCCAATTTTTCTAAAGGGTTTTCCACTTTTTTTAAAAATCTGAAAAATGACTTTTTAAAACGATTTGTAAACGTTTGGGTCATGAAACCAGACCCTAACAATGGGCCAAAAAGTATTTTTTTTGGGCTGTGAAACTCACAAAAAAAAAGATAAACCCCGTAATAAGCCATAAATATTTTTTTGGGCTTCTTTTTAAACTACTTTTTCCTGGGGGGTTTAAACATTTTTCCCCTTTGGGGAAAGGTGCACTAAAAAGGGTTTTTTAAAAACTTATGGGCCATCAATGCCCCAGGGGAACATCCAACACCCCCAAATCTGGGTAAAGGGCTAGGAAATCTCCCTGCCACCATTTGAAGCAGCATCTCTTGAAGTCACATGTGACCCATTAAAAAGTCTTGAAGCAAGACTAAGGATTTCAAGCAAAGCCAATAACCCCCTTTAAAAACAAAGGTCTCCCATCTGGGGGCACTTTTTTTGGGGTGTTTGCCCAGAAAAACAGTCCCAAATTTAAAGGATTCTTTTCGGGCCTGGTGAGCAGCCTTTAATTTAGTTTTAGGGAGGTAAAGTTTCTTCTTGGGTGAAGCTCCAAAAGGGATTAGGGAAAAACTTTTGGGCCCTTTGGCCTTTTAAAAAAATTTAAAAACTATAAAAAGAACGTTCTCGGCCCCACCTAAAATTCCCCCAAAGCCATTATGGTTTTATTATTTTATTTTTTTTTTCTCATTCAAAAAAATTTTTTTTAATCCAAAAATCAAGCACAAATAGAAGAAAAAGAGGATTACACATACAGTATGCGGAAAACCCCCAAAATTAAAGAAAAAAAAACCAAATTATGCTTGACAGTTTTCAGAAGAGGCAAACAGGGTAGGATGGGGTTTTTTGGATGGAACTCCCAAACACACCCCCCCTCCGGGGGAAATCCATAACCGACTAACAGGCGATTTTAAGATGGGGTTCCAACTCAGGGGAAACCCCAGATTGTAGCCCTTGAAACCGAAAAAGTATCTTCCCCCACCCAATTCCCTTCTCTTTGGTTAAACTTTAATAAAAAAAAATAACCCCAAAGCCCCCAAAAAACCATTTGGGGCCGGCCCACCCCAAAAATTTTTCCCCAAACCCCGGGGCCCCGAAAAACCCCAAGCATACCAAATTCCCCAAAAAAGGGAGAAGCCGTTACCTCACTCAAAAGGGAAATTAAAAAGGTAAAAAATGAAAAAGCCCAAAAGTTTTTAAATTTGAAGGGGGGAGTTTGAAATTTTGGGAGTAATTGGGGAGTTTAAAAATTTAAGGGGTTTGGGATTTTTTGAGAAAAGATGTTAAATGGCCTGTTCCAAAAAACCAAAGGGGGATGACATTTTTGGGCACCAGGATGGGGAAGGGAAAGTAGGGGGGGCCCCCAAAAAAGCAAGGGCGGGAGGGGTTTCCGGGAAGGGGAGCATAAAAAACCGGTTTCATTGGAGAGATTTTACCCCCTTATAAAATGTATGAGTTCTAGTATTTGCACCCAAAGGGCTGAACCCTCCCCCCCAAGCTCCACCAACATGGGACAAGGGTACCAAATTTCCTTTTTAACCGCCAGCAGATTTTGGCCCGCCCCGGGAAAAGGGGAAAATGCAGCAAGGTTTTGGTACCCTATACCAGCGTGTCACTTTTTAATATTTTCAGTTTCCTGAGCTTTCACAAAAACTGATGCCCTTGTTGCGAGGGGTAGAATCCCTTTGCCCCAATCCTCTGCGAAAAGGGGGCCGCCCCATTTCCCCCGCCCCGGCTCGCCTAAAAGGGGGTAAAAAACCACTTTCACTGGCTGAAAAAAGACATAAGTTTTAAAAAGAGCGTTTTTCCCCCCAGAGTCCCGCAGGCACCATTCTTCAAAGGGCAAGAAGGCCCTGGAAAAAGGCCCCAAGCCCGACCCCCGGGCACAGGCATAGAGGCCCCCAAGCTGATAGAATTTAACCTAAAAAATTTGGGGTTGATTTTTGGGGCCATCGGTGAGTTCTTGATATTTTTTAAGGGAAAATTTTCTTTAAAGAACCTTCCTAAAAATAAAAGGAGGAGGGAGCAGATCCCTTTAGCTTATGTAAGCCGGGCTATGGTTTCCCGGGGAAACAGCGGGGTTGCCCACAATTTGTAGGGGGGCCCCTGATCTAAATAGAATCATCTTGGAAGGGAATCGCTCCCAAACCCAAAAGGAAATTGGGTCACTAGGGGGATACTGTGTACTAATTTTTTTTGGAAAAACCTGGGGGGGAAAAAACCCCCAGGGCGGGTTTTTATCCTCCCCCGGGGCTCAATATAGTAAAGATTCCATTTTGGCCCCCAAAAATTTTTTTGGATGAATTATGAAAAGAGCCCAAAGACCCATAAAGGTTGCTGCAAAAAATAGTAAAAAAGAAAGTTTTGGCAAAGAAGACCTCCCTCCCCTTTGGGCCCGGGAAATTTAGGGGTTTGCCAACCGGGACTTTTGGGGGCCCAAATAAAAAGGGTTCATAAAAAATGTTCGGAAGGCTGAAAAAGAAGACGGGGACCCCAAAAAAGGGATGTTTGGAACAAAAAACAGAAGACGGGGGAGGACTTTTTCATTTTAAACGATTTTGATACGGGCCTATCCAACTGAAGTCCTTCCTACCCCCACTTCAAGGGTCCCCTACTGATTTTAGAGAGAAATTGGTCCCAAAGTTAAGTTCAAAGATTTTACCCCGCTGGGGGGGGGATATGTACTCCCCAAAACTTAAAAGAAAAGGTAGCCCGGGAGAAGGGGAAAGGCCCCAAATTTGCCATCTTTGGAAACCCTCTCCCAATGTTCAAACAAAAGGCTGTACTTTTTTTCTGTTGATCTTTGTTTGGCAAATGTCGCCGAATTTTTGAAGAACTCGAGTACTGGCCGGGCATTAAACCCCAGGGGCCCAAAGTGAGGAACACAGCAATCATGGGCGAATCCCCGAGCACAAAAACCGTTGCCTTCGCGATGCGAATCCCCCTGGATGGATTCATCCGTTTTAAAGGCCTGCAGAATGTGCTCTTTTTGCCGGGAAATATAGATTTAAAGGGGGAAAAGGGGACTTTCCCTCCCTTGGTACCTTTGGGCCAATCATAAAAGGGGGGAGAGAGCCACCTTTAAACTGGGATTTGTGCGAAAGGGGCCTTTATAAAGAGTTTTTATCGTTCATCACCCGCCGTAAAAACCCAAGGGCTCCATACCTCCCACAAAAAACGCCCCAATCCCCCGCTGGGAATGCTTTTCCCGGCGCCCTGGGGAGAAAGAAATACACAAGGAATTTTGGGAAATACATGGATATGTTTTAATTAAGAAAATTTTTTAAAAGGAGTTTTTTATCCCTCGCCTTTTCGGGGGGGGGAAACAACCCAAACCTGTCCAGATGAATGAGCGATTTTCGGGAAGGGACTAAAAAGCAAGGTGATAAGTTTTGCAAAAAGGCTTAGCTTCATTTTTAAAGAAAGAAATGGGAAAACGATGGGTTTGGGAAATGGGGTGGGGCCCTTTATCCCTCTTTGGGGAGACTGTTATAAAAGCCCGCGGGAATGCAGGGTCGAAAACGATTACCCCTGGAAACTTTAAAAAAAGTTTCCAACAGGGGAGCCCGGAAAATCCTCGACTAAAATTTTAAAAAAAGGGGCCAGTAAAACCGTCTGGGCCCTGGGCTCTTCCCTGCAGGAAAGGCAAAAATTCCCCTTTTTTAAAAGCCCCCCCCCCCATCCGGCCCAAAACTTTTCCCCCCAAAAGAGGCGGGGGAAATGGGGTCCAAGGAGGGTAAGCGGTTTTTTAAAGAAAGGTACATTTTTTAAAAAAAGTTTCGGGGGGAAACTGGTTGTCCATCGTGTTTCCCGGGGGAGGAAGGTTATAAAGGCCAGTAAAGTACACATGAAATTCTTTTAAAAATTTTTCTAGTGAGGTGGACCAAACGGCCAATTTTTAAATTTTTGATAGAGGGGGTAACAGGGAGGCCCCTTAAACACGCAGGGGGGCGAGCCAAAAATTTGCCTGGGTTTTTTTACTCCAAGTGAAAAAGGAGCTAGAAGGCCCCCGCGTCGAAAGCGTTTGTGGGTTATGATCCATCGACCCGAAAAAAATTTTGTGGGGAGTGAGTATCAAAGGGCCCTAAAGTCTGACTCCAGCCCGTCGACTTAAAACCCCCTTCAAGACGTGCAGTTTCTTTCATGAGGGAGCCTTTGCTTTTAAAGAACTTTTCCCTTTTAAAAACCTAGCGCCATGTTTTATAAGACCAAACCCCGTAGGGACCGTTTTGAAGGGTTCCCACTTAATCGGGGGGAAGGGGGGATCACCCAAAAGCACTGAGGTAAAGGGAGGCAACTGAATCTTTTAAGTCTCAAACCCCAATCGGGCAAAAGGACCCCTTTTCGTTTTCCCAAAAAAAAGGGGGGGGTTTTTTGAAAATTTTGGGAAGGGGGGGGCGCGAAATGAACCGTGGGCATGATCGAATTGGGTAATGTTACCAAAAAGGCGTGAGAATTTCATGTGGAACAAAGGAAAGGGGGGAAATTAATCTATCCAAATATAGGGCTTGTGTGGGTGAGAGAAAAACCCCCTAGTTTCCCCTCTCGCCAGATGAAGGGGAGCCAAAAATCCACCAAATTGGGAGTCAATTAAAAAATTTAACGGATCCTACCCCGGGGGCAAACTGACATAAAGGACCTACCACTTGAGGTGTCCCCAGAACCGGGTTTTTGGGGCCCGGTTAAGTCCCCGCCGAGAATCATTTCCTTGGGGAAAACCCCCTAAGAACGCCCCGGGTTTTGGGGATAAAAGAGGGAGGCCGTGTTTTGGGGGATAAACATTGGGGGACCGTATAGATTAAAGGCCCTTTAATGGGCACTTAAAAAATAGGTACGAGCCAAAAGTATCGGAAGGACCCCTAGGATCTGAACCCCAAAAGACTTGTGGAATAAAATCCCCACCCCCCTTCGTTTTGGCGAGTGAGTTACTGCTATGGAAACCCCCGGGAGGGAAGTAAACCCATTGCGGAAGGCCCCTTTTATATGTGTTCAAGGGTGGGGGCTCCGTATGGGAAACAATACGGACTGTGCCTGTGGGAGTGAAAAGATAAAATTTGGAAACGTTTTTTTTTTCGGGTTATTGAATCCCTTGAAAGTTTTAAAGGGGTGAAAACCCCAATTTCTAGCCAATTGGGAAAGGGTGGAAAAAAACCGCTTTTAGGAAAACAAAACCTGAGAAAGGCCCACAAAAAAAAGGGGAGAGACCGCCTTTAAAACAGTAAATAAACATAAAACCCAAATTTAACAAAATCAAAAGAAAGGCCTAAATACCGAGGGGCCCAAAAAAAACAAAAAGCAGGGAAAACAACCCGCCCAAGGGCCCCCAAAAGTGTTAAAACTGGGTTTGTGGGCCCCCGGGGGGGGGGACGTAAAAGGCAAAAAAAGGAACAAAGCATATAAGGGGGGTCAATCAGACCTAAGGCCCGGGGGACCCGGGAAAAGTTTTCGGAAAAGTGGAAATCTGAAACTGGAAAGGGAAGGGGCCGGGGACACAACCCAAAAAGATACGGGGTCAAAAGGCCGACCCCCCCCACTCCCCCTACAGAAAGAACCCGCAACAAAAATAGCTAAAAAAACAACAAACAACCGAGGGTATCCCTATACAAAAAGAGGTCAGGTTTAAAATCAAAGAACAACCTTTAAATTTTAAAGGGGCATCAATATAGGGGGCCCCAGGTAAAGGGGAAAATACCCCCCAAGATAGGCCCCCCCCCAACCCGGGGGTCCCAGAAACCAGGGAGCAAGGAGATTGGGGGCGGGCTCGCCAAAACCCGGGGTTTTCCAAACCAAGACCCCCGGGGAAGAATTAAGAGTTCACGGTGGGGTGGGCCCCTTCATGGGGAGGACCCGTGCTTTCTTTTTCCGCGTCTGGAACGTGAGGTTTGCGGTTTTTTCCCACATCCAAAAAGGGCGAGAGCGTTGAAGTGTCGTCAGATTTTGAGCGGAGACAGATCTTGTTTCAGTACCTTTTTTCCCAGGTTTCCCCAGGGGGTTTAAAGGGGGAAAGGGTTTTTGGGGAAACGAAGTTCCAAGGGGGGGCGCAAGGGGAGGGACTTGTTTTTTCCCATGGTGGGACCTGAAAAGGAAAAAGGAAGCCCCCCGCATAGGGGGAAAGCCCCCTTTTCCCTTTTGAATGGGGCCCGCAACGGTTTTAAAAGAAGCTCGGGGTTCAGGGGCCCCCCCCTTTAGAGATCCGGGAACCAAATCCAGGTCATGCCCCGAATACAACCTTTCGCATGACCCGGGCCCCCCCCCATTAATCCCCTCCTTCAGCGTGAATTTATTTAAATCGGCAAATAAAATCCCTAGGCCCCATCCGGGGTCCCTTTGGGTCTGCGGGCGAAGCCTCGTGTGCCGATTTAAAATTTTAAATTTCGGCCCCCCCGGTCTCCCCCCAAAAAATAGTTAAAGGCCCTTTTTGAGGGTTTTGGGGATCACTCACCCCGGGCCCCTACAAAACTCTGGGGATGGGCCCCCCTATTCTAATAAATTTTTTTCGTCTGCTTTGATTCTCCAGGGCATCAATGTGGGTTTCACCAACAGACAAAGCCCATTCTGTTTTCCCCACAGAAGCCGCAGTGCCGGATGCATTCTTTAATGTTTTTAAAGAAAATTTCCCCCTTGTTTTGGGTTTCCCCTCTTACAAAGGGGTGTGACTTCTGCGCCAAACCCTAAAAAAATCTTGCTTCCCAAACAAGGGGGCAGATCTTGCCCCTCTTTTTTTAATATCAACCCTTTTGTGGGGGTTTAGAGAAAGGAGCCTCTGAGCTCAGGTTTAGCGGGCTAGTTGTTGAATGGCTTTCCCAGGAGGGGGCAGGTCCCCCAACATCACAGTTTTCCCGGTGTAAGCATTTTTAACAGGCGACCTAGGGAACCCATCGGAGGGGGTTTTTATATTTAACCATCCCCCCAGGATGGAGAGGGCGGGGTTTGAACCCCCAAATGCGCCGCATGCCCGGGGACAAAGGGGCAAAGACAAAAAGCATCGGGCCCCAACGGCAATGGAGGACAAAAGCCCAAAGCCCGTGAGGTTGGGGGCCTTGGGGGAGACAGAGGAATTCCCCGGGGGCTGCAAGGGCCCTGCTTTGGGCTCAGGGCAGACCCTGTTGGGGAAGGGGGCCAGTGGGGGCCCGGGGGACACTTTAAAATGTCCCCCAATTTGCAGAGGGGGAATCTGGGGCCAGGGCCTATTCAGGGGCCAGTTGGGCCCCCTCTTTGGGGATGGCTGAGTAGGTCCCTCGCCCCTGTGTTTCTCTTTCCCCGGCCCCCCAGGACCTTTTAGCGGGGTTTTCCCCCCCCCCAAGACCAGGGAACAAGAAGGGGGGGGGAAAGTTTGGGGTCCTGTTGGCCCCA
This sequence comes from Phyllomedusa bahiana, assembly GCA_025379985.1. NCBI lineage: Eukaryota > Metazoa > Chordata > Amphibia > Anura > Hylidae > Phyllomedusa > Phyllomedusa bahiana. The sequence goes on along the minus strand of JAODAL010001277.1, from coordinate 86,197 downwards.
CGTAAAACAAGTGCCCCCCGGCAGGTGAGCAAGTCCCTCTGCGGTATCCTGGTCTCTCAATGACCATGGGGCTTCCCCCTCCCCCTCCATCACGAGTGCAGGGGCTGAGGTCGGGGCCGGCAAGGCTGGGGAGTGCGAGGGGAGCACGTACCGGCTTTTCTCTGAGGCGGACTCCTCCATGTCTCGGCACTTGCGGGGCACGCCAGCTGTAGTCTCGGCGATGAAAGCTGCTGCAGCGGTGATAGGCGCGGCGCCTCCCGTCCTGCCCGCGTCCTGCAGAGGCGCGCCGCTGCTTTTCTTCTGTTTCCTTGGGAGCGAGGGGCCTGAGGAGGAGGGCGGGATGGCTGGTAGGTGACGCTGCTGGCGAACCGATCCCTCCTGCTGCCGGGCACTATCCCCCGCAGTCTGTGCAGAAGTCACGATGTGCTGGCGCGGCCATCCCTCTGTTAAGTCCGGTGGGCAAGATGGCGGCTCCGGGGTGGAAGCGCGGGAGGATGGTGAGTCGTCTGCCAGGCCCGAGAGCGGGGCAAAATAGTTAGATAAAGTCCACTGACTGGCTGCCTGATGCTTGAGCGTCCTGGGGATTCTTTTGGAGCGTCTCTTGCTCATTTCTGATGGCTGTAATCGCTGGTTTTCTGTGGTCCCTGACGGAGCTCCACTAAAACACGTCTGTCTCCTCACATAGCTGGCCACGCCCCCATGGTTTATTATTAATGTAAATCAAGACACTTATGTTTACAGAGCTTAACAGAGAAACTCATCAATTTAGTGTTAGAATTTCTGCTTATTAAGTGAAAATAGTTATAGCCTTTACATAAATACTGTTTGTGTGCTCGTATAGGTTTCCATTGGGTAATTCATTATCCTTCCACAGCGTGATCTGGAATTTGGACACCCACACAAAACAAAGGAAGACTTTGTACACCATGCCATGATCACAATTAGAAAGAAGCCATATAATTATTCCATCAATTTTCATAATGATCTAGCTGCCATTAGAACAAGATGTTTGGCTCCCTATACTGGTCCCACTGAAGCGCGGCATAATGAAGAATCCATGTGAGCATTAGACTTCAGCTTTCTCTATTACTACTACTCTAATGTAAGCAGTTGCATTTATTCTGATCCAAAGACCAGAAGGAGCATGCTATTATATTGTGATACATGGGTCTCTTTACTGTATGCAAGCACTTGGATGCAAGTAAGATTACAGTCTGCAATCTAAATATTAAATCAAGGGGGCAAACTGTGTAGCCCTAGTTACGTCTCATCTTTATTGCTGAGCATAAAATGTATAAGCATTAAGAAAAATTAAAATATCTGCAAAACAGACTGCATATAGTCATAACTATAGACAAATCCCTTAATTAATTAATAATAACATAAATACCGACATGTGAGATTAGAAATAGCCACTTAATCCAAAATACTTGGCAGCAGATATAGATCACAAGAAGCACCATGTCTATATAGGATGCATCAAAGATAATAAAATTAGTAGATGAAAAGTGTAAAAATAAATGTCATAAAAAACTATATACCTTCATCTGCATCAGTCACATTGAATGTGAGAATTGTTGATCCAGTCGGTAAATTTTCCATTACAGATGCACTGTAGGAGCTCAAGCTGAAGACTGGAGGGTTGTCATTGATGTCCAAAATATTGAAATAGACTCTCACGCATGAGGACTGCCCTCCGCCATCTTGTGCGCACACTGTGAGAATGTAATACTGCTGTGTTTCAAAATCCAGTGTGCGTGTTACATTAAATACTCCAGTTATAGGATTCAAAAAGAACATTCCATCTTCATCATCATCGGTGACTGTGTAGGTGATTTCTCCATTAATACCAGAGTCATCATCTGTGGCCAATATTGCAGCTACGATGGAACCTGAGTATATGGATAGATAGAAATTGTCATAAAGTAACAAAAACCATACAAAAAAGTAAAATAGTAAAAAAGTTACATTATTTAAGTGTAACAGCCATTACAGTGGTTCAGTGTAAGGCCAAGTTCCCACTTGCATTGGAGGTTCTGTTCCGAGCCTCTGTCACACATTCTGTAAAGAAATGGCACAAAATATGGTGCTATTTTTCTGTAATGACAGAAACGCAAAGGAGCCCGTTGTAGTCAATTGAGTCCATCAGGTGCCATTGGTGTCCATCAAGTAACAGATTTGATGCTACTTCTTTAATAGAAGCTTTGAATACAATCTTCAACATAGATAAAGTCTCCTATAATTTCAAGAAACTTGTATTTTTAGGACTAGGGCAAAGGCATGGAGGATTAATTTACATATCTATTTTGGTTCTTGTAAGGCCTTTTACTTGGGTTTTCTGGATCTCCTTTACGTAGTACAGTGGACTTCAGCAAGGTTGTGACTCTTTCCATCAGACTGCATTTTATAATCTACACTTTAACACATAAATGTAAAGTCAAATAAGCCATGTTGCTTAAGTTGTTTGCACATATTGCAGTATTGCAGTAAAGCTACAGCATTACTGCAATGAGTTCACCTAGTCTAGATTTAGCTAGTTTGGGTTAATATGATAACAATTTTTGCCGCTGTAGTAGTAGTGAAAGAGATTGGGTAAAGAAACTATTAAGCCTGGTTCACATCAGCGTTGTGCTTCCGTTATTCTGCTTCATTTGTGAGACAGAAAAATGGAAAGAAATGAAATTTATATAGAGTTTTTAATCTCTCTGTTCGCCTCAATTTGGCTTTGTCAGATTTCAGGAGTTCTTTTACGGAAAAAAAATTAGACTGTTGCATTAATTTTTCTGTTCAAAATTTTTTTTATCTGACAAAGAAGAACCCTTTTGTTTTTTCTTTTTACATTGAAGTCAATGATGAATTTTTACAACTGTTTGATAGATCTATGTGTTCTGCACATGTGCAGGGAAATTTCACACTTTTATAGGGTAATAAAAATTAAATAAAATTTGTTTTTAATGCATGCAAACGGATAAAAATGTATCAGTTTTTTAATGGTTCCAACAAAAAACGGATACTTTAATTTCAGTTTCCATCAGTTAATTTCCGTTTTCAGGAGGGTGTTCATTGCTTCCGTTCACAACAGATGACCCAACACAGTTGTGAACCAGCCCTAAGACAGTAGATAAGTCAATGTCCAGAAGGAGTTAGACTGCTTTCCATGGTGCCACTACTGATGTATCTCCAAGAATTAGGTAAAGCTAGATAAATTGTTATTTCACTAGTTTTTATACTGTAGTGTGTCACCTTTCACTTTATATACTTTAATACCGTTATAAACTTTTCATTCATTATCTAAGTGACTTGGCTTCCATGCATTGATTTGTTCATTAGGCTTATTAAAAATTCATTGTTACTCCATGATGGAATTTCTTTGACAACAATAAACCAATCAAATAATGAACTTATACACACGACATTGTAAATGATTTCTTAAAACCAAAATAGCGCAAAAAAAGTTGTACAATATTTTACCTGGCATGGTGTCTTCTGCTACATCAAATGAATAGACAGCTCTTGTGAATTTTGGGATGTGATCATTGACATCACTTATGGTGATATTTATTCTCATATCGGAAGACTGAAGTCCATCATCTGCCCGAACTAAAAGGGAATACTTGGAGCGGCGTTCTCTGTCTAAGCGTTTGGTGGCAATCAGATCCCCTGACTCTGGATCAATTCGGAAGCTGTCATCAGCGCCACTAATAATCGTGTACGTGACAAGGGCGTTAGGACCCTAGAAAATAAATAATATATTCTTCGATCAAAAAAGGAGTAAAATGGATGCATGGAGAATGTAGTAAAGAAGAAATAGAGCCATTGAAAAGCCATCAGAAGTAAAGAAGAAACACATTTATTTTACAGTATGTAACATTTGTTAAATTATGAATTTGAGTATAGCATATACTAATCATCCACAACATTAAAATCATCTGCTTCCTCAGGGCTTGATTCACCAATACACATGAAAAGCCAATACCAAGGGGAAGCCCTGATTGGTCAGAGGTCAGCAGTCTCTAATACATTTTCATGGAGATGTGATCTAGCTTTGATCGTTTTTCGATGGTTCAATATTAGGCATTTATTTCAGATTAATTTATATGTCTTAATTTATATTAGGAATGCTGTTTTTATTAAGACTTTATTAATGGGAGAATGCTAAAACACCATTTATTTTGGGGCTACAGGCTCTTGAGCTACAACTGATGAGCCTCCTGAAATAAGTGACGTGTTAGTTTTAATAACATTAATCCACCCATAACATAGTCTTACAGTGATAGTCTGAAAATGATGAAATGCCTATCTGCTTTATTTTGTTAAATTTTTTACTGCTTTTCCATATCCACATTATATCGCTGGCTCTCATTAAACTATAGTATTCATTGTTATGCGGAAGACTACGAACAATGTAAATGATGCAAAATGCTATTATAGCATCATAACATTTTTCTTATTCATTTTAACAATTAACAAGGGAATTCAATGGCTGTGAAAGGTACATAGTCTTAGTTGAAATTACAATTCTAAACAGATGTTGCAAAAAAAAAAAAAAATTTTCACTTATTTGTTGAGTTAGCTTTGGATGTGTGACTAATATTGTGTAATATGAACTTGTAAATGATACAAACATTTTGAACAGTCACTTTCTATTATGCTGGTGAATTACATGCAAACCAAAAATTGGAAGCATACGATAAAATATAATTTATGTTAATGCAAAATGATTGAAACAAAACAATTCCTGCTAAAAAGCCTGATGGATAATGAACATTTGTATCATTGATTTCATATGTTATCATTGATCAAACCTCACCCAACGTGGTGACGATTATTATATGATACAGTAACAAATGGCTTCATTATTATATAGAGAAAATAAATGTCTTAAGCTCATAATGAGTAGTGTTGAGCGATTACGTTGGCCATCGACATCGGTCGATGGTCGATAGTCGACCATCATCGACAAGATATTCGATGGTCGATAGTAGATTATGATCGATGACCATTAAAGTCTATGGGAGAGCAACAACACCTTCATTCTTACACCCAAACAGGGCTGGAGAAGCTGGAATTAAAATCCACAACAGTCAAATGGATACGTGCTACATCTTAGGCAACACACTTAGGTTATAAAAGCCACAGAAAAAAAATCACAGACCATTCACTATCCCTGTCTTGTACCACAGCATGACCCTTAAACCTGCATGACCCACAAATTAAAAAGTGCCAGAAGGCAGTATGATTTGAACCATCATTTTACTTGAACTGGACATTGAATATCCCTGTCCTGGAACGCAGCATGAACCCCAAACCTGCATGACCCCCACATTTAAAAAGTGCCGGAAAAAGGAGTCTTTCAACCACCATTTTAGTTGAACTGGACATTGACTATACCAGTCCTGGGCCACAGCATGAGCCCCAAACCTGCATGACCCCAGATTAAAAAGTGCCATAAAAATGAGTATTCAACCACCATTTTAGTTTCACTGGACATTGACTATACCTGTCCTGGACCACAGCATGAGCCCCAAACCTGCATGACCCCCACATTTAAAAAGTGCCGGAAAAAGGAGTCTTTCAACCACCATTTTAGTTGAACTGGACATTGACTATCCCTGTCCTGGGCCACAGCATGAGCCCCAAACCTGCATGACCCCAGATTAAAAAGTGCCGGAAAAAGGAGTCTTTCAACCACCATTTTAGTTGAACTGGACATTGACTATACCTGTCCTGGGCCACAGCATGAGCCCCAAACGTGCATGACCCCCACATTTAAAAAGTGCCGGAAAAAGGAGTCTTTCAACCACCATTTTAGTTGAACTGGACATTGACTATCCCTGTCCTGGGCCACAGCATGAGCCCCAAACCTGCATGACCGCCAGATTTAAAAAGTGCCAGAAAAAGGAGTCTTTCAACCACCATTTTAGTTGAACTGGACATTAACTATATCTGTCCTGTACCGCAGTATGACCATTAAACCGGTCTGACCCACAGATTAAAAAGTGCTGGGAAAAGGAGACTTTGAACCACCATATTAGTTTCACTGGACATTGACCATTACCTGTCCTGGGCACAGCATGAGCCCCAAACCTGCATGGACCCCAGATTAAAAAGTGCCGGAAAAGGAGTCTTTCAACCACCATTTTACTTTCACTGGACATATACTGTCCTGTCTGGTAGCGCTTGCCCCTCCGTATGAGTGCGGACCAATTGAGCTTCACTTGGAAATACTGGTGATTAACGCTCCTGTTCCACCCAGGTGCCCTTTTTCTTGGCATTCTTTTTCTCATTTTACTCAACGTGCTGGAGGAAATTGTCTCTGTACTTTGTTCTCTGTCCGTGCTCCATACTCCATGTCCTCTGAATAACCTACATCTGGTCAAGTTTTCCTGTACCTCCCTGTTACAATTCAGAGGAATTTTTTTTACCAGCTATTTTGTACATGCAAGTTTTTTAGTAGTTTAATTCTAGAAAACACATTTTTAAAATAGGATGGAATCCCACCATGTCTTTATTTCTCTTTTTTTAATTGTATTAAATAGGTTGTCTCAATACAGGGTTTGCTAGCTATGTTAAAGATCTTGCAAAAACAAGTCATTTTGCAATATGTGTCCATTAACAGTGTCCTACCTATTCCTGTTTCTGACAGCCCATCACCCTTGAGCCACTCTTGCAATTGTGAAGAAAAAATGTTTTTTTAGAAACCAATTTTTTACAATGGGAAACCTGTATCTAGCTGCTTTTCACAGCAATTTGCCCCCAAAAATTCAAAACATGAAAATTTGTGCTGGATGCAGGTTGCATTAACCACTAAAGGGGACAGATTGGTGACGCTGTTCGTTACTGAGATTCACAGGGCCCTGCCCCAGCGATGACAGGCCTGACCGATCCGCTGGCATGCGTGTTGTCGCCAGCACTGGAAGGAGCACCTTCTCTCGTACCTCTACCTCCATGTCCTACCCCCCTCTTTGCTCGCTTACCACCTGCATTTCGCTCCATGTTCATAAATATACAAATTTGAGAAGGTATGGAAGAGTTTTGGGAAGTCTCTTATTAAAAGACGGCAAATCACAGCTATTCTCAAATCCCTCAAATCAAAACAAAATTGCTGTATTCACATTTAACTGCAAAGTAGATCTATCAACAAAGCTGGCCTGCGCCAAAGTGAAAAAACACGTATCCAAAATGTATTCGGATAATACAAGATATTTTTGGCACCTTTCAATTCACCTGTTGTGACTATAAAATTGCTGTATTCACATTTAAGTGCAAGGTGCCTTAATGAACAAAGCTGTAGTGCGCCAAAGTCAAAAAACACGTATCTGTAATGTATTCGGATAATAAAAGGTATTTTTTGGCACCTTACAATTCAACTGAGGTGACTACAGAATTTCATATTTACATTTAAGTGCAAGGTGCCACAATGAACAAAGCTGTAGTGCGCCAAAGTCAAAAAACACATATCTGTAATGTATTCGGATAATACAAGGTATTTTTAGCACCTTTTAATTCACTTGTGGTGACTTCAAAATTGCTGGATTCACATTTAAGTGCAAGGTGCCTCAATGAACAAAACTGTAGTGCGCCAAAGCCCAAAAAACACGTATCTCAAATTTATTCGGATAATACAAGGTATTTTTGGCACCTATCAACCTGTGCTGACTACAAAATTGCTGGATTTTAATTTAACTGCAAGGTGGATATATCAACAAAGGTGGAATGGGCAAAATTGAAAATGAACACCTATCTGAAATGTATACTGATAATTAAAGTGGAGTTTTGCACCAAACAAAGAGACCTGCAGTTACTAGAAAGATGTGTATCCTAAATAAGTTCAGGTGCCCCAATATCCAGGAAATATTTCAATAGAAAAACTGTTAATAATAAAGCTATTGCAGTGCAATGTCTACACTAAGTTTTCGTGAACTTTATCCGTATCTTTATAGAGCTTGTCTGTGTTCGCCCCACCCCCCCCCCCCCCGCTCTCACCGTGACTTTACAGCGGAGATGCTCCTTTAAAATTATCTACCTAACTACATAAAATTTCCAATCTCTAATCTAACTAAGTTGTAAGGGTACACTATACAGTAGAGCTTTCCCCTGTGAAGAAATAGAATAATTTGCTGAGCTGGTTGGACACAGGCAGAGCGCACGTCCTACTGCTATGAGCGCTGAGAGACACTGAGGCTGAAACAGGGAAAGGGCTGTTCTATGTAAAAACGAGGTCATGTGATTTTTCCAGCCAATCGCAAACCATAAAACATCCCAGTCATGACGTTGCACACACATTTCACCCTGCTCTATTCTGTAAGCTGATTTTTCTGGCCGCCAAAATGACAGGGAAACGCCGAAAATGGCGCAATTTAATAGATGAGCAAATATTTTAACCTAAATTATCGCATGATCTAAAAACTGTGCCGACTTCAACTTTGTCGATAATAATCGCTCAACACTAATAATGAGCAAGAAGTCATATGGGATATAAAGTATGAAGTAAAGCACTAAACATAGCTACATAATGTGAGGAAAAAAATCATCTAAACCCATTGATTTCCATGGGACTAGCTTACTTTTTAATGTGTATGGGGACCTTCTGACTTTTTCCTCTGACAGATGATGCCTGAAGAATGAAAAACTGGGCATACTAAATTAGTTCTCCCTAAAGATAAGCCCCTGCCAGAGGTGTTTGGCTTTGACTTTCCCTCCCCACATTTAAACACATGCACACTGTGCTGAGCCAAACACATATGTGGTATGGAGAGATCAGGAGGAGGGGGGATAAGGTGTTTTTTTCACTCAAAAAAGTGGGTTTATGGATAATCACTGGAGTGATCCCATTCATGTTTCAGCCCTTGTAGGGGATCTAAATGTATTACTTAGTAGCATTATTAACCCCAGGGCAAGACCTAGAATCAACGGCCTTACCCCACGCCACCAAACTCCTTCTTCCGCATTGTGTGGAAAGTATCAGGGAAGCAGCTGAAGGAGTTTTAAACACAAAACTGCAAATCTGGGATAAAAAATTCTGTAATATACAGTTTGATGGTGCAAATCTATTCACTTACACGTGAGCTCATACTTCTAGACACTCCTATATTTGACAAAGAAGCATTTTGGATCGAAATCAACTTTCATGCAACTTATTCTATTAAGCCACCAAAAATAACCTTCAAAACCAGTATCTACCACCTCAATATTGATGAGAAGGGCCAAATATGGCTGTCGGTGATCAGTACTAAAAACTGGAAGCCTAAAACTGACCATCAAATGGTGGCGGTGTATGCCTGCGTATTAAATGAAAGGACAAACAGATTAAAATCTAAAATGTCTACATAAAACTATGTACGGTGCCTGTACGGTGCCAAGCACAGGACCATGGTTAGGATCAGCAGGTCACTTTAATTCTACATTAAGTTACTAGCATGTCCCCATGGCAGATAGTTTTTATTGTAAACTAGAATGAAGAGGTTACTAAAACATTCATACAAACTTACTGAAGAAATTCAAAAAATTACCCTGAACTGAAAATTAAATATGATACCAGAATTGTATTATACTACGTTATTAGTTCTTTGATTTAAAGAGAACCTGTCACATTGAACATGCTATCTGATCTGCTGGTAGCACACTGTAGAGCAGGAAAAGCTGAGCAGAATTATATATAGTTTCGTAGGGAAAGATTCAGTGGAACTTGTATTTTGTTCATTTAAATTCCAGCTTATTCTAGGTTAGGGAGCCCAATAAGTGGTGATAAGTGATTAACAGATTTTCTTGTATCAGTGTACATATAGAAATTTGACAGTCACTTATAAGACTGCCCACCTGAATACTTAATCCAGAATAAGAAGGGATTAAAAAGAGTTGAATACAAGTTTTACTGAATTTTTTCTCAGAGAACAATATATAAATTTTTTCCGCTCCTCCTGCTTTATAACATGCTACCAGCATACATGATAGCATTTTCAATGTGACAGGTTACCTTTAAGGAATGTTCCTGATTTTGGACAGTTCCGCCAGTTCAATTGAAAAACGATAAGTGGTTGGTATACTAGATACATACAGTTAGCAATGTTATTGAGGCATATTGCCATTGGCCTGTGGATGTAGCAGTCTCAGCAGGGCCATTGTGTCTGAGGAGGCCCTAAAGCATTCATTTGGCAATGTAGAAGGAACCAGTATTATAATTGGTACATTGCAGGGTATGCAATGGAGCCTAAGAGCTTCAGGATACATCTCTAATGTTATCCAAATATCAAGAGCCGTGCAGTCCAGAAGTCAAATTGCAGCTATAACTCTATAGTTCCACACCAAATGAAAAACAAAAGGGATCACTACCTATTTTTTGTTTTACCCTTAACTTTTTTTGGTACTTCCAGTAAATTGCTGCAACATCTTATGACACATTAGAAGAGCTTAGCATCTATCCACTTAGATTTAGTTTACTTTAGCATTTTCTTAAGCTTGTCTATACTTGAAGGACTCGAATAAAAGTGAATTATGGCGTAAAAATCTGAGCTACTGCTGCCTGAAGAAAAGCATTCATGCTATGCTACTTTTCACAAGGATTTATTGTAAAATTTAATTTACGATATGAAAGAAGTTGATATATTAAATGTAACACCTAATGCCTATTCGGTAACCTGATGCAACAATCTATTCCTCTGATTCAGGCCATTACTTTGATCTTTGTCTTCAGTGACATCTTGAATATCATGTGACTATTCATATCAACATCATACCAAAGCTGAAGATGAATGCCATAAGAATATACAGGAACATTAATAAAAACAGATGTTCCAAATTCAGAAATTAGTAATGGTTTTACCTTAACACAACTTCAGTCAATGTAAAAAACTTCTATTCTAGTCAACACAGTGGAAACTAAAATGGCAACTTCTAAACTGAATGCTTCCTAGTTACAGCAGCTAAGGTGCTATATACTATGGAAGATGAAGATAAACATTACATAGTTGGAAAATATCTACAAGATTCATCCTCATTCAAACTCATTTATTTTAAAAAGTGGGTGCCATAATTGTAGCCAGTTTGGTCTTGAAAAATATTTCTTTCTGACTACATAAAGCAGTCAGAAAATTTAACTGATTGAAGTCAACTATATATTTTCCGCATTTATTTTTACATCATAATTAGAGATGGGCGAATTTCTCAAAAATTCGATTCGGTCACTTCGCCGAATTTTCCGTCAAAATTCGCTTCGTTCCGAATTACTTCGGCACAAATCGCGTTAAAAAGCAGCTATTTCCAGGCTGCACAGAGCCTGCAGGGTGCTGTAGAACGTTGTGCCATGCTTAAATATGCAGAGAGAGCTTTTCTTGGGTCTTCATACAATGTTGTGTTTTAGTATGACATGCAGATGACTGCCACCGCGCTCTTAAATCGCTTCACTATAAAATTCCCTGGGCACTTAAGAGGGCAAAACTGACCAAAAAACTGAATGTAGCCTGATAAAGTCATGCCAGCGAAAGCTGGAAAAAAAACAAGCTGAGAGCTCAGGTGGCAACATTAGTGACAGTGTGGAGTGGACGGCGGCAGCCACAGCAGCATGAGGTCAGGCAGTGGCACAATGACATTCTGGAGGTGGCAAAACACGAGGAAGCCACAGAGTGGCACAATGACTGAGAGCGGAGGTCACGGCGGCAGCAGTATGAGGTCAGGCAGTGGCACAATGACATTCTGGAGGCGGCAAAACAGTATTAGGCCACAGAGTGGCACAATGATACAGTGTGGAGGTCACGACAGCAGCAGCATGAGATCAGACAGTGGCACAATGACATTCTGGAGGCGGCAAAACAGTATTAGGCCACAGAGTGGCACAATCACACAGTGTGGAGGTCACGACAGCAGCAGCATGAGATCAGGCAGTGGCACAATGACATTCTGGAGGTGGCAAAACAGGAGGAAGCCACAGAGTGGCACAATGACTGAGAGCGGAGGTCACGGCGGTAGCAGCATGAGGTCAGGCAGTGGCACAATGACACAGTGTGGAGGACATGGCAGCAGCCACAGCAGCAGCATGAGGTCAGACAGTGGCACAATGACACAGTGTGGATGTCACGGCAACAGCAACAGCAGCAGCAGCATGAGGTCATAGAGTGGCACAATGACAGAGTGTGGAGGTGGGTGGCAATACCAGTCCCTGGTAAAGATGGTGGTAGGCAGATGGAGAAACTGTCACTAGATGTGTGGCATCAGGCGGGTGGCGGCATCAGAATAGTGGCTGAGGCAGGTAGTTTTAACCCAGACTGACGCCTAAGGCATTGGTGTGTGGAAATCCTGGCCGATCCACGCCTGATTCATCTTGACAAAGGTCAGTCGTTCCACATTTCCCGTGGACAAGCGGGTTCTCCTTGGGGTAACGATGGCCCCCGCCGCACTGAACACCCGCTCTGATGCCACACTACTGGCCGGGCAGGACAGCTTCTCCACTGCAAACTCGGCAAGTTGCGGCCACACATCCAGTTTGGCTGCCCAGTAGTCCAGCGGATCTTCTAACTGAGGTGGCAGAGTGCTGTGCAAGTAGGCCACAACCTGTTGGTTCAGGGACTGCTCCAGGTCCTGCTGCTGCTGCTGGCGACTGCCCTCCTCACTAGGCGGGTGAAGGAAGCTGCTCATCAGTGACTCCAGACTTAGGTTACTGCTGATGGAGCTGGTACTGCTCCTACCCCCCACCTTCCCCCAGCAGCCGCGGCAGTAGTACGTGAGCGCTGAGGAACCCCCCGGTCAGACCTGTCAGAGGAGGGACGATGCCGCACATAGGCAGCGGCCAACTGATTACGGAGGATTTCCCTATAGTATTTGAGTTTGTCTTTCCTCTCAATAGCTGGGAAAAAGGCTCCCATTTTGGACCGGTAGCGAGGGTCCAATAGGGTGGAGAGCCAGAAGTCATCCCTCTGCCGGATGCTGACTATTCGGCTGTCACTAGCCAGGCAAATAAGCATGCTGCGGGCCATCTGCACAAGTGACTCCAAGGGGCTCCCTGCCTCCATTTCCACTGTATACTGCCACGGTGCTTGGGGGTCATCTGCCTCGTCTTCCTCATCTCCATCCACCTCCTCCAGCTGCTCCTGCTCCTCCTCTCTTGTCACCTGGGTAGAAAATCCACTCATTTCACCAGAAAATGCTTCTGCTCCAATGTCCTCCTCCTCCTCCTCCATTTCAGTCCCCACCGGACTCATGTGGCCACGAGATGTAGTCGCCACGTCTCCAGTCCCCTGCCCAGACAGATTTTTCAGCATCTGTTCCAGGACATGAAGCAGTAGAATGATGTTATTCATCCCGTAGTCCTGGCGACTGACAAATAACGTCGCCTCCTCGAATGGCCTCAACAAACGGCAGGTGTCACGCATGAGCTGCCACTGGCTGACATCAAAGTTACACAGGGGAATACTTCTGTCTGCCTGGATCATCAAAAAATCGTTAATGGCCTTTCTCTGTTCATACAGTCGGTCCAACATGTGCAGGCTGGAATTCCAACGGGTGGAAACATCGCATATCAGAGTGTGTTGGGGGAGGCCGTTCTGCCGCTGCAACTTGAGGAGGGTGTTCCTGGCTTTGTACGAATGGATAAAGTGCATGCACAGTTTCCTGGCCATTTTCAGAATGTTCTGAAGATCGGTGGAAGACTTCAGGAACCTTTTCACAACCAGATTGAACACGTGCGCCATGCAGGGCGCATGGACCATCCCTCCTCGGTGCAGCGCGGACACCATGTTCCTCCCATTGTCCGTCACCATGGTTCCGATTTGCAGTTGGCGCGGAGAAAGCCACACATCGATTTCTTGCTGCATGACGTGGAGCAGTTCCTCCCATGTGTGACTTCGTTCGCCGAGGCAAGCCAGGTGTAGAACTGCGTGACACCGCTGAGCCCTACACATGTGGTATGATAGAGCAGTACTTGTGGAGGCTGAGATGGTGGTGGTGGTGGAAGAGGAGGAGGCGGACATTGGCGCAGGTGCAGCAGTTTGACAACGTGGAGGAGAAAGCGGCGTCTCCTGTCCAAGTTGTTGGTGTGCCTGGGCAGGAAGCACATTCACCGAGTGGGCCGTAAAGGACATGTACTGGCCCTGACCGTAGTTACAGCTCCAGACGTCCGCGCTGCCGTGCACCTTGGAACAAACCGATAAGCTCAAGGACTGACCCACCTTCTGTTCTACATATTTATGAAGTGCTGGTACTGCCTTTTTGGAAAAGAAATTACAGCCGCTTGGCTCCCGACCTCATACTGCTGCTATCCTGCTGACTCACGGCCACACGACCCACTTGCTGGCTGCGCTGCTGCTTGACGCGCAAGCTGACGCCCTCTTCTCCTGACGATGATGAAGCCCTTGCCTCACCCGGCTCCAAGTGTGGTCAGTCTACATCATCATTCTATATGTGTTTTCATCATCACTGCTGTCCTCATCACCGGTCTTGGTATGCAGAGGCTGACCTCTCACAACATGACTCCATGCCACTTCACATCTATACTTTGCCGCCTACTGCAAGAAGCATGCGATATTGGCCCCATTTCTTCGCTGCAAGTAGCTGCTGACTGCCTCCTCAAATTGTTCATCCTCGCTATATTAGTGGCGCTGAGCCCAGACCACATAGTAGATCTCTGCTGAGGGAACCGGATGGGACAGAGGCGGGGCTGAGGACAGGTGAGGGCCGCTGACCAGCTCCAGGGCCATGCCAACTAATTGTTGTGTCTGAGGTTCCCACAGACTCTTGGATGGGGTTGTCAGATGTCATCTGGGAGGAAGAGGATGACCTAGTCAACCAATCAAGAACCCTTGGGTTGCTGAACAACACACGGCCGCTAGATGACAGCGGCAGTTGTGGCCTCACCGAGTGACCCTGCTGCGACGTCCCCTTGCTGTGCTGCGACCTGGGCCTGTTCCAGGAATGTTTGTGCCACTGCCACTCGCAGGTGCAGAGCCTGCCACCTCTCTGTCGGACATACTGTTTGTTCTAAAATGTACAGACACTGTTTGATGATGATATCTGTATATGATAAATATACACCCTGTTTTTGACTCCAAATGAACCCAATAACAAGCTTGAGTAACAATTGGATATAAATTGCGCTCCACAAATGGCCAGGAAAAATTTACTTGTATGTGTCGTTTAAAAACACTGTGTTTTACTAAATGTAAAGCACAAACAGGCTTAATTACCTTCGGACATGAATTAGGCTAAGGAAAAATGTATTATTTTGGGGTTGAAAAAGCGGTTTTTTTTGTCAGCACACAGCAAAACAAAGCTTAATTTACCCTGGATGTAAATTGCGCCAAAGAATTGAGCCCACAAACTAGTAGCTTGTAGCGTGTTACAATTGCGTGTTTTCTAGCCACACAAGAGATACAGTTGTAATTAACCTTTGCTTGTGAATTAGGCTACAGGAAAAATGTATATATTTTGCCCTTGAAAAAGACGGTTTCTTGGGGTCAGCACACCCCAAAAAAACGCTATTAACCTGGATGTTTAAAATTTCGCCAAAGAATTTTAGCCGCACAAACTAGTAGCTTTGTAGTGTGTTACAATTTCGTTTTTCTACGCCACCAACAAGAGATAACAGTTGTAATTAACCTTTGCTTGTGAATTAGGTACAGGAAAAATTTATATATTTTGGCCCTTGAAAAGGCGGTTTATTTTTGTCCGCACACCCGCAAAACAACGCATAATTCACCCCGGGTTGTAAATTGCGCCAAAGAATTGAGCCGCACAAATAGTAGCTTGTAGCGTGTTACAATTGCGTGTTTTCTACGCCACACAAAAAGAGATACGTTGTAAATTTAACCTTTGCTTGTGAATTAGGCTACAGGGAAAAATTTTATATATTTTGGCGTGAAAAAAGACGGTTTCTTGGGGTCAGCACACCAGCAAAACAACGCTTAATTAGCCCTGGATGTAAATTGGGGCAATAGAATTGAGCAGCCAAAATGAAGTTGGTATTTGTATTGTAAAAAACGCTGTTTTCTTTAAATGAATACAACAGAAAACTGGCTTAGATCCCACTTGGATATTGAATGTATATGCAGCTGCAGTGGACGCAAAACTGGATTTCAGATCCAATACCCCAAAAATTAGAAAATAGAACATTAGAGAACAGTCTCTGAGACAAGCTGAGACACCCCACAAAAATCGCTGTATAAAAATCAATTCTTCAGTAAGAGCCATCAGCCGCGGCAGCACCTTCCCTGATGAGCACAGTGAGAGGAGTGTGAGCTCCCGGCGTCGTGCCCGGACTTATATAGTGCGGTGACGTCACAGAATCCCACTGGTCTCTGATTGGCTTCATCTCTGCACATGTCATGCAGACTATGCCCTTCTTACTCCCAGAGTGCTTTGCCCATGTAGCGCCATGTGCTCGCAGCCATTTTATCAATCAAAAGCACACTTCGTTCACCCGAAGTACCCCAAAGTTCGACTTCGTTCCGAACCGAAGTTTTCCTGAAATTCTAACGAATTCCACTTCATTAGAATTGATTCGCCCATCTCTAATCATAATGTATTCTCTTTTATAATGTTTATAAAAATGTATGCTCTTTTATAATCTAGGTTTTAGAGGAGGAAAATAGGAAAAAAAATTAGAAGCAAAAAGTATGGGCTGAAGTGTAGTTTTTATTGGTACCAATTTGACTTTTTGATCACTTTTTATTCCAATTTTTTGGGGATATGAAAAGAAAAACACAATATTAGCATTTGAATTTTTTTTTTCTTCTATGGTGTACAGCATAAGGGATAAATTATGTTATATTTTAATAGATTGGACTTTTACGGACGTGAAGATACTGATTATGTGACACTTTTTTAATTTTTAGTTTGTAAAATGGCGAAAGGGGGTGACAAACTATTAATATTGATATTTTTAAAACTTTTTTTTACTTTAATACTATGGCAGGGTGTAACAAGCGTACATACATGGCAGCTGTGAAAGCCTGCAAGAGGCTTCTAGCTGCCATGGCAACTGATCCCTTCCCTGCAATTACATTTTGGGGGATTATTGGAGAGTGAAGCACCACTCCTCATTCAGCTGGCGGCATCTAAAGTGTTATGAGCAGGAATGGAGCCATCTCCATCCCTGCTGCTAGCGGCGGCCACCGGGTGCACTGAGTCATAGCCCCTGTACCGAGCGGTCACACTGAGCCCACCCAAATTTAAGGGGAAAAAAGTGAGAGTTTGGAGTGTGATTGTTTGAGGTTGTAGACAGGTGTCTTTTATACTGATAACAAGTTCAAACAGGTGCCATTACTACAGGTAATGAGTGGAGGACAGAGGAGCCTCTTAAAGAAGAAGTTACAGGTATGTGAGAGCCAGAAATCTTGCTTGTTTGTAGGTGACCAAATACTTATTTTCCACCATAATATGCAAATAAATTCTTTCCAAATCAGACAATGTGATTTTCGGGATTTGTTTTCTCATTTTGTTTCTCATAATTGAGGTCTACCTATGATGTCAACTACAGGCTTCTCTCATCATTTTAAGTGGGAAAACTTGCACAATTGGTGGCTGACTAAATACTTTTTTTCCCCATTGTAGTAAAATGACATGTCTTAATAATGTATTCATGTACAGTGCACTTAGAAAAGTGATGTAATGTTTGTTGATAAAATTTTTTTTGTGATGATAAATTAAATGCAGCAATAAAAAAATAATTTGATAGAAAACACAGATGGAATTCCACATGGACATATTAGCATTTGCCCTTACAGAATTCCAATGTCTATGTGTAATATTGCATATATCTTGTACTTTGATATTAAACATGATGTGTAAAGTCATCAAATATGCCACTACTAATAATCTTATTTTTTCATAATAATAATATTTTTTTATATTCTGTATAAGAGAACTGCAGCTCCTGTCTTCAATTACAATATAATTACTTTATAAATTATAAATCATACCCACCACATGTCTGTTTTTGGCAAGTACAAAAATATTATGTCCTCGTCTGCCTGTCTGTCGTTTGTGGTGGCTTATCTGCTGTCTTCTTTTTAGTTTCTATCGTACAACATCTTATTCTAAACAGAGAGGGGCACATTTATAAAGGCAATTGTTCGAGAATTCTTGTGTCCAACAAAGTCTGATCTCGGTAAAGGGGGGTGGCTTTGAGGGTGATATCTTGCGCCACAATAATGCACCAACATTTTAGCGCAATTAGTGGCATTGAGCAAGCCAGCTAATAGAAGATGTAAACCTGGACCAGACAGTCTAAACATGCACCAGATTTATCAATATTGAGATAAATGTGGCACATTTTAAGACTAACTACTCTAAGTTTATGCTGTGTAACTGTTAGACAGTATAGATAAATCTGCCCAATAGGACTAATTTTCAAGCATTAGTTTTTACAGACAGCAGTGAGTCAATGTACACACTTTTACTTGCTAGCTGGCATTAACCTGTCCACATGGAATACACTTATACAAAAAGCTAGGGGTAGTGTACAGTAGGTCACCTCCTACCCTTTTGAGGCATATATGTACAGTACACTGATCTAAGATGATTTTAGTTAGATTTATTAAAATCGTAAGATGGTTCAGGTGTCATATTTGAAGTATGATAAGTAGCGTTGCTCGAAAATGGCTCTGATTGGTTCAACAATGGTTTAATTAAACTGAGAAAAAAATCTGAGTTTGGCACGTTGCACACTTTTTTCTCTAAACCTAACCCTAACCCTATCCCTAGCTGTAATACTAACCCTAAGTTCAGGTTAATGTTAGTGTTTTTTACAAATCTTTAGTGGTTAACTTACCATTCCATGGTGTTCCTTGTGCAATGCTACTTCTGGTCCATCACATCTGACAACACTTCTAGTTGCTTTAACATATGTTACCCCTATGTTATGGTAACTGGAAGCGACATCGGCCTAAAAATGATGCCAGACCAGGAGTACTACAGTATAGTAAGTGAACCCCTTAAAACCTTTAAAAATCTGAATCCCAATTTAGGGTTAGAGTAATTTTTTTTTTGACAATTTTTGACAAAATTCAATCTTTAATACTATTAAAGATTGAGGGCCCAGAAAATTCTTGGACCTTTGATGCTAGTGTCCAACCTTGTAGACAGACATGACACATCTTTGAAATCAGAGTGTACAGCAAAAACTGACAATTTCCCCTGTAATAAATCATTTTAATTTAAATATGGAACAGAGTAAAGCAATAAAGTTCAATGTATACATTTATTCCCTATGGCTCTTAATACTTTGCAATAAATTTCTAATTCTAGTAGAGCCACACTTGGTTAAATAGTTAAGAATGGAAATGTGTTACATCATCATTATCACTCTACTCTGGCTCACTAAGGTTATCAGTCTATTTATCTAGCTTTTCAAATAATGTTCATTGTTATCACTGAAACAAATAAGTAGTAATAATTCAGACACAAACAGGAATGTTGTTCAACTCAATGTTGATAGTTTTAACTTTTAACCCTTCATGACATATATACCCATCATAAAGAGCAGGCTCACTTTTAAACATTTAGCCATTTAGGCTATTACGTAAATGTGACTGTGGCATCTAAATTATTAGACAATGGGACTGCGGTCTGTTGTGTCCCCAGTTGCCGCAACGCAATGGTGGGATGTCATTCAGTTGCCATGGCACCCAGGGACCAGATGAAGGCTGCTATATTTGTACTCCTGTACACCCGCCTATCTACCCAGGGTGTAATAGGAGTTGAATAGTGTGCCTATTTACTGCAGTTTATAAGTACTTCAGCATATAGTGCAAGCGATCAAAAGATCACATGTTCAAGTTCCCTAGATAAACTGAGGGCCTCATGTAGAAAAACTGTCTAGGTGCAAGATTTTCTTTGTTACCCATAGCAACCAATCAGAGCTCCCCTTTCATTTTTTTTAGAGCACTATATGCTATGAAATGAAAGGAAAGCTTTGATTGGTTTCTATAGGCAAAATTTTTAAAATGTATAAAATTCAGAAGATATAGTTTTTTTATATTTATTATATCAAAAATAAATGATAAAAAAAACAATTGGTATTGCTACATTCATAAAAATCTGACCTAAAACAATCTTATGCTATATACAATGCCAGAATTATGTTTTTTCTGGTCATCCCATCTCTGTAAGAAAGTTGTGAATACCTCGTCAGCATCTGTTGCAGTCAACTGCATTATCTTCGATCCATCTCCAATGTTCTCTTCTACTGTAAGGTCAAGAATATCTGTTGGAAATACTGGTGGGTTGTCGTTTATATCCTGAAGTGTGATTTCCACCTTGAAGAAAAAAAACATAGCATGATTACAAAACCACCTACCACTTAATAACAGATTATATCATACATGTATATAATGTAGGTGTTTTTTAAGAATGGTCTCAAGGAGGCCAAACACATTAAATGAAAGGTGGGCAAACCCAACATTTGCATATCTACCAATGTTAAGGGTCCTCTCAACGCTATCCCAAAAGCAGATGAAAGGAAGGAAAGAAGGATCAGGCATGTTTAACTTTATCATACCGAATCCTTCGTTCTCATGGGAAACAAGCCATTTCCCCTCCTCCTATTGAAAACACATGCATACTTTGCCAAGTCGAGCATCCATGTACAGTATATGAGGGAGTTAGCTGAAAGAAATCTAGGTTGTATGGCAGCTTTAGGTCTAGTATATGTGTAAGATTTTCTCCCTGGTTCAACATGTCAAATTTACTTATTTCCAACTGTGAAGAAACTGTAATGTTTGACATGACATTGATAATACATCCTATGACAACTGATTTTTTATTGTTATTTTTATGTGGTTTTTTATACCCTCATCTATTAACTTAGGAAATATCCATAGGGAACTTTGACATATCCTCTTCACATGGATGATCATATATAAGTAAATAAGTCTCCTTCAATAGAGTTAACTGATCTCAAACACTGAGTACATTACATCCCAATATTTTCATTGTTATGTTTGCTAGTATAAAACCAACTACTCAAAAAGTAAGATGGCCTTTGGGGCATTTGGATGTAATTGAGTATAAATTAAGTCCAATTTCACAGACTCAGTGGCATGTATCTGCCAAGAACTGGCTAAAAACAGCAATTTAGCCACTGGAGAGGTGTAATTGACATACAAATGAGGGGGAATAAAACATTCTTTGATGTGTTTATACTTCTGAATCCCTGAAATTTCACATTTAGAGGAAATCATAGACCATTTCTTCTATTGATTTCTAAAAGCAGTCGTGTTACTAAAGAATGATCCCAGTCTACTCAATCGGTTACATCTAAGCATATGCCCTTTTCTACATCTGATGTTTATGTAGTCATCTTTGAACGATGCATGAACAGGCAATTTTCACATAGTTTTTTATAGGCACGTTTGTTTTACAGACACTCAGATGCAGCCTTGAAGGAGAGCTGTTTCTAGAGATGTGTAACCTCTGATAAGGCAAAATTACACAACTGACTCACATCTACCCTGAGAGCAATTTATTCATTTACTACTTGCAGCACTGGGTGGCCACCAACAAAACAAAGGACCACCAGTAAGACAAAACTTGGTTGCAACATGTCTAAATCTAGTAGCATTTAACCCTTGACTCTGGTGCTCTGCATGACATTTCACAGCTGAATGGCTAGAGACATGCTTAAAAATGACTGACCTCATAGCATGGTGATTGCACAAACTGCTATTACTGCTACAGCTAGATACATAGACTAGATACAAAGCCAGACAGACAGACAAGCAGATAAATATATAGATAGACAGACAGACAGACAGACAGACAGACAGACAGACAGATAGATAGATAGATAGATAGATAGATAGATAGATAGATAGATAGATAGATAGATACTATAATAGAGAGTTTATGATTGGTGGCCCTACTCTTTAGACAATGTCTGAAATGGACAAGTTTATGAATGACCAAATAACTCCCTGCCAAATGGCATTTAAAGGGGTTATCCAATTTATTTTATTAAACTTTGTAGTATACTGATATTCATATAAAATAAAAACATATCTCTCTTCTCAGCTCGGATCCAGCGCTGCCGCCATCCACTCTCCCACCCCACATGCACTTCTGCTTACTTCTAAATGGTCAAGTCTGGCAATGGTAATTGCATGTGAATGCTGCAGCCAATCATTGACTGTAGCAGTGGCGTCCCATTTTGCTGAGACCAGAAAGTAACCAGAAGAACAGCAGAGAGGGAGGATGGTGGATCAGAGATGTGAAGTTAGTAAATGTTTTTTTTTTGTTTTTGTTTTTTTTAAATTTTCAAAGCCTATCAGTATCCTAAAAAACTTTGATAAAAAGCAGACAACTCCTTTTAATGCAATTATGTATGAACTACATCTAAACTTGCGTAAGTCCCTTGAATGACATTTTATTTTTGTCCACTAAACCCTTGTTTGTTAAACCTTAGGCTATGTTCACACGGCAATATCCTGGAGGTATTCAGTCCGTAATTACGCGGAGTGCGCAAATTACGGGCTGAATACGTCCTAGTAACTACGGTAATCCACAGTTCTCATAGAGAACTATGGATTAAAGTTCCCATCTCCCTGCTCGGCGAATACGCCGAGGGGGGAGATAATTGACATGTGAATTACCAGCGGCGTATTTGCGGGGCGTAATTACGTCCCGCAGTTAAGCCGTGTGAACATAGCCTTACTGAAAAGAGTTAATGTCACTATGATTTTACACCTACATACAACCTGGAGACAGTAAGAATGAATAATACACTACCACTGAGATACATTAATGAGATAGATTTAATAGTTTTCCTTCACCTTGCACAATAAATTGGTTGGTTGTTCCCACATAGATCAAAAGATGTTACTTGCAATCAATCAGTCAATACCTAGCCTAATAGTCAGTGTGTGTAAATTGACACTAGTAGGAAAAATATAAATATGTTTTCTCTATGAAATCTCCTCCATATATCATTGTTAGAGTTTTCCCCAGTCTGTGATTTAATAACCACATCTGGCTCTTATGCCCTCTGTATGTAAAATCTCTGCTGTAGGGATCTGCAGATATTACAGTGGTCCCTCGAGTTACAAAGGCCTCAGGATACAATATTTCCAACATACAATGATTGTTCCTGGGATATTGAATCTCAAAACCCAATTCATCATACAAAGTCCCAGACACTAAAGAACTGTGGCTCTTGTTACTCACTGGAAGACATTTACATGAACATTTTACTTATGAGACATCTGTATCAGTGAAATGCATGCAGTGAGTACCACACATTCTATACTGCTCTTTACATGTGCCAGAATGAGCAGCTCCTTTGGATACCAAGTAAAGGGGGGACTATTTTCTTTTTTTGAGGTACATTGTATATAAAGTACATGACCAGAGAAGCTTCAGTGCACAAAATAGAAACTAATTTTCAGCTTCCATCAATTGTTTCTGACCCGTATAGGTATAGAATTTGCTTTCTCTTCTTATTTTTTTTTTCATATTTTCCTCTGATCTTTACTAGTGTTGACCAAACTGTTCTAGAAAAGTTAAGTACTGCTAGAACTTCTTGAATTTTTAGAACTCGAACCAAACATTTTACTGTTCGTTCGAGTAAAGTTCTAGTCTAGTTCGATACGCAATTTTCAATTATATTTTCAGTGACTTTCTGCACTTTTGGCAGCCACCCAATCACCTTTCTGTACTTTTGGTGGCCATTCCATGAGTGCAGAGCACAGCAAAGTGTCAAAAACATCAATGCTGAGGTGTAGGGCTCTCATTAGCTGCTAAAATCACATAATCATGTTATATATATTTCACTGTATTGCCTTGTGAACGTCATTTTAGCTCACTCTCTGTACTGTACAGTCTGCTCTTAGTTAGTTAGATAGCATTTTCCTCTCCACAAACGTCTATAGTTAGGGAGTTTGCTATTGCTGGCTGCATCTTTCCCACACCCAGAAGCTGTTATTTGGTGACATTTGTAGGCTCACATAACACCTAACTCTCATATACATAGATATATATTATATAGAGTGCTTGGATTTGCTAAATCATACTCAGTTCAGTTTTTGCCGTTTTGGGGACTCAGTAATTGTATAACACACCATCTCCAAATCTCCTATGTGTCAAAGAGGCTTTTGGGCCCCCCAGGATGCAGGGCCCCATAGCAGCTGATACCGCTGCACCTCCAATAGCTACGCCCCTGCTTGCGAGTGGTCCTCCTCAGCTTTTCAGATTGCCACGGATAGGAATTAAATATTTTATACTCTCAATTTTTTTCTGTCACTCTTTGGGCCAGCTCACACGGCTTATTCAAGCCGTAATTGCGGGATGGATTTCGCCCGCAATTACAGCTTGAATAAGGGGCGGGGGCGGCGCTCCCCGACCCCATAGACTTTAATTATCCACGGCGTGTATCCCGCCGGGATTATGAACATGTCACTTTCTCCCCGCCCAGCGTATTCGCAGAGCGGGGAGGAGAGACGGAATCCACAGTTCTCTATGAGAACTGTGGATTACCGTAATGGCTGGGACGGATTCCAGCCATACTGCAGCGCAGTACGGCGCGGAATACGACTGGAATCCGTGCCCAAAATAAGCCGTGTGAACGGCCATTTAGAGCCAATTTTTTTTCACTAAGTTGTTCCACGTATCCAGTTTACTGTTATGGATGGTAATTCCAGCTTCTCCTCACCTGTATAGGTATAAAAATTAACTAGAACATTTCTCCCATTGACTTCGAGTTTGAGTTCTAGTTCGAATAGAACCTCGAACCGAACACACTAAATTTGGAGGTTCTAATCGAACTAGAACTTTTTACTGCTCGCTCATCTCTAATCTTTATATTGCATCATGTTAGGTTGACATTTTGAAACTTTGTAATCAATTGCAACTTACAATGGTCATCCTAGAATCAATTAATATTGTATGTTGAGGAAGAGAGAGATGCCATAAGATTACTAGAACTTGGTTCTAGTCTCAAAATCATATCACCTACAGTTTACACCAGGGTAAAGGCCATATCACTCAGTCATGTCTTAACAGAATATTTCCGATTTAGTAGTGAATGTGCTTGAACACCATATGTTCAATTTCAAAGTGGCTTGTGACCTTATCAAGGCCTTGACCTCTATCATATTGGGTGACTGATGATAGCAGAGAATACAATAATATTAAGAACTGCCTTATTTTTGGAATTTCCCAGTCAAAACTGTTTCGTTTTGTGGAAAAACATCTCTGTATAGAAGATCAGGGCGGAAAAGAACATCATAATAGTGAATTTTCTGGACTTGTCTCCTTGTGGTGTAAAGTGTTTTACATATACTTACCAATACTACTCAATGTAGAGTTTCTTTCAGACACTTATCTAGTGAGGCTTCACATACATAAATTTTAAGCCACAAACCACTAACTATAACCCTGTTTTCACTGTTTCCAGTGCCAAATACTCATTTATGGACTGTGTTTGTTTTCAGAAACTGATCACTGTGACATATAGACAAGGAGAGACTAAAACATTCCTCCTATTTCCACTAAACATAGCAGATCACAGCTACACAAGCATGTTAAATTCCATAGCTAAATCTACTGAGACTGAAAGAATTGTATTCATGATTCCTTTGTCCAGGAATATACTGTTAATGCCCCTTTTCTGGTATTTAGATGTATTGTGGTTGCTTGATGGTCCAATCCTTCATTGCCCTGAGACAACGAAGATCTCAATAGACAGAAAAGTTCAAATAACGTGCAGCTAATTACAGTCCCAGAAATATTCCACAACATTCAAGCTGATTACAAGGAAAGACACCGAGATTAATAGATGGCGAGGAATGCTATCTGGAAGCAGAGCCATTTAAAGAGGGAGACAGTCATATTTCAAACTGAAGGAAACTTGAAATACTACTGACACAGAGTACTCCTTCACTTAACTTTCATGGCAAAAGCATGCATAACAGAAAATCTGTTTGAAGAGTAATTATGAAAATTGGATAAAACAGCATAAACACACAAATGAACTTTTACAAATGCACAGCAGAGCTAAGGCTTGGGAACATTCGTAGAGAAGATTTGCAGAGCATTTCACTAGCAAGATATCCAGAAAGCAAGAATGTTCTTGTAATTAGTGTTACTCATCATTACTAGTATAATTTTTTTAAATCTCAAAATATGATTTTAAAATGATAAAAAAAATTATGATTTTATATAAATCAGGTCATTAAGATCCTTGTCAGTTATCCTGGGTTATATCAATAGCTGGTGCTGAGAAAACAGACCAGAAGACACCCTCAATTTGCTGCTCTTCTCTTTATGTACACAAAGAAGACACAAATAAAGAAAAACATACATTTAGAGACTGTTTAGTAGGTCCCCATCAAGTTTACGATACCTAATCATAAATCTTAGTCTGAAACTGTCAGTCAAACAGATTAGGTTTCTTCTCCAACAATTAACATCACTTAAGTAAGGATGTGACAAGACCATGCTGGTCAAAGTGATCTCTCTAGTTCTGTTTGACTTGAAGGTAAAGCAGAAGAACTGTGGTGAAGCAAGTTAAGATGCTGTCCTTATATGCCTGGGACAGGGTAATTAAACTGTGAGCCCCATTGGGGATGGATTCCTATATACTTTACAAGTATATCCTTTGTTATGTGGCATAAAGACATTAGCAGCAGACCATTTAAGTCTTGTAAGTTGTAAGGTGGGGTCTTCATAGATCGGAAATATTTTTGTAGCACGTCCTACAGATGCTTGATTCAAATCTTGGGAATTTGAAGACCATATTAACATCTTGAACTAATGTCACTCCAACAATTCCTGAACAATTTTTGTAGTGCTGCACTAGTAGGTAGGTGGTCCTTGTCTAAGCCACAACCAGATAAATGTCACAACTTAAGGTTTCTCAGCAGAGCCAGGAGTATCATGCTGCCTCTGCTGTCTTGTCTTCTTCTGATCCTAGCACAAACACTTCCTCATTTACGTAACAGTTGTAATATAAGATATAACATATATATATATATATATATATATATATATATATATATATATATATATATATATATATATATATATATTATTATATAATATATATATATATATATATTGGGGGGGGGTCAGCTCCATCACAGGGAACACAGACACCGGATAGTTCAACTTATATGGGATTTTATTGAAAAAGTCCAAACAGAACAGAAACAGCTTGACTTCAGCAGGGTGCAAAACAAAACGTAACCTTGCGTCAGGCATCAAACGGGTTAACAGAAACAGGTTCAGCTCACCATAACAGTCTCTCAAGCACATAAGGTGGGTATGTCCAGCTTCTCTGACAGAGGTTTCACACAGTAGAACCTTCCTCTACAACTCCAGGCTAGTAGTGGTACACCACACCCAGCACCTCTGACTTCCTGGCTTTAGAGGCCAAGGAAAACCTGTTATGGATATGTGAGAGCAATCATCCCACCTAGCTCTAAGACTGCTCCAGTAAAAGCCGGGCAGGATTACCACTGCTCTAAGCAGTGATGCTACACTAAACAAGACATCTGCAACCTAAGGTTGCAGACCTATTTACTCGGCTTACTTCACTGCTGCCCTAAGGTACGGTGACACATATTGGCCCTCGATAGCAAGGCCTTGTCACTATATATATATATATATATAATATATATATATAATATAATATATTATATATAATATATATATATATTATATATATATATGTATACATACAAATATTTATATTATATATATACATATTCACAATATATATACATACATATATATATGTTTTATATTACTGTTGGTAAAGTAGATAGCATTGATCATTGATCATCTTGTGACAAATATTCCTGTCAGAAGAATGGGATAGGCAGCAAATGTGTTTTCAGTCATGTCTCAAATTACAATATCCCGTATATATGTTAACACTGTCCACATGAGAATTAAATGCAAATACATAGATATTACTTAACACATTCTATATACAATATTCATTATAAATATTTCAGCAGCATGGTGCCAGCTGCGATTTGCATGTTATTGTCTTAGAATAGAGAAGACACTGGGATTGGTACCCAGCAGGTTCTGCAAGCTCACAACTGTCGTCAAATGCATAAGGTGACTTGAATCTGCCAATCCCTTAGTGTATCTTTTAGCACCATGATGCCTATATACTACATGTAGCTTTCCTATTATTAACAAAGGCCTTAAAATCCTGGACTGGGCACAATTCCGTTTCTTTCGACGTTCTAGAAGACTGCTGTTATGTGCTGCATTGTAGAAGAGGGAAAGAAAACTCTGGCAGAGATCACTGACATCTGGATTCTTTTAAAAAGAAGAAATAGTTTTCATGTGTTTCTGCTCCTTAGCCGGCTTCAATTTGTTTTCCAGTTGTGAAGTCCAGAAAGCTAGGTTGTGGGGCTGTAGGACAATTAAGTTAAGAAAACAAGTGGAGTCCATGTAATGTAATTCATCGACTACTGCGACCCATTCTACAGAAATTCACTGTGGAGATATAATATTCAATGATCCTTACAGTGTATTTATGAGGGGATGAGCTGAAGAACTCTACTACTATTTCTGTCCATAAGCAGCACAGACATGGCAGTGCCAGTTCCCTTGCAAATTATCCCCCATATGGGGGAAGCCAAATGTCTAGAGCTGTCTCGAGTAAATCAAGACACTTATGCTTGAGTTCAAACATACAGACTGCTGTCTCCAGTGTTTGCTCCCAAACCAGAAGCCTCAGTCTTTAGTACATTATAAGTGTTTCAGCAATGGAGGCCACCTGTCAGTTTAACATGAAGCAGCCTCCATGAATACTGACTGATGGAAAACTGATGGTGGAGTTTTGGAAGGGAACGGTACCAAAAATAACTCTCAATTCTGTATGCTTGACTTCCAATACACAAGTATTTTGTATGTAATATATGTGGTCTGTGGAAAAGGCATCTTAATAAGCAGCACGATTGTATTATGAGCAATTCCTTATTATAATGTTATTACTTAGATTCCTCCCTCTAGAATGAAACTGGAGGGAAACCAAGTTTGCAGCCTTTGCTCTTCAGATACTAATGGGGTCACTGGAATTTAGAAATTTGCTCATAGTGCAGATCCTTAATGTACTATTTAAAGGGTTATTCTCATCACTTTAATTAGCTTTACACATGTAGGCAAAATTAAATAAAGATTATATCTAAATAACTTGCTTTTCTATTTTTGTTTCCTTTCAGAGCTAGAGCAATTTTCATATCCTGTATGTGTACACAAGATTTATTAGGCTACAGACCATCTCTTTTCTCTATTTGCTCCAGCTGCCCTGGCTTGGATGGTCAGGCTAGTGACATCACTCACTGCCGTGTCTTATCGGTAACACAGGAACCAATATTACTAGCATAATGTAACCCTTTAGAGCTCTGTAGCCTTCTGCCCTACTTTTAAACCTTTCTATTACTAAGGTCCCTCTAACAGGCTAAACTAGGAAAATCAGAACTGATATCCCAATCATTATCATAAATCTGCCCACGGCCTGAACAGGAAGTGTAAGTCTGAATCTGGGTGTGAACAGCAGGCTCTGCGAAACATCATGATGAGAAAACCCCTTTGAAGGAACACTCTGAAATGATACGCTGATATAATGCATGGCACAAGGTTTCAAAGATGACCAAAAACAAAATCCTAGTATCCTGTACCACCTATCAGGAATTGCCATGGAGCACATTTATTGTGGGTTTTTGAGACACTTTTTAGGTACTTTTATGTCTCGATTAACAGTAAGATGTGACTTAGAAGAAAAAGGGGGTAAGACTTGTCGGCAAGATGGTGTAGTTTGTTATGCCACATTGTGTACCAAAAAGTGCACCAAAATTTGGATTCACTAATTGACATAAACTAAGTCAACCAATATAGACAGGCATTTGCGTCTAAAGATATGCCAAGTTTATCCAACAGACACTGTTATACATTTGATACATTCTTAGACTGTCTAGTCCAAATTTACACTGTTTAAATATTAGACAAGTTTAGTAAGTCTGCTTCAATATACAATATCTGGTTTGCCTAAAATATTCCTTTAAATGAAATCTACATAATGATCAACTATTGCTTATATATCAGTTCTCTGATTGTGGGTCATGCATCAGGGCCCCACAACACAAGGGGACCTGATCGCTTAATACTAGTGAAGAATTATAAGTCAACCATTCAAATAAATATTTTAAAAAAAGCAGATTTAAAAGCAGATTATCATAGGGGGCATGGTCTTGTTACAAATTCTGCATTGAGGCCCAAAAGTTTAAAGTGAAGTGCTTGCTGTTAACAGCAGTAGAGGTGTTAGTAGAGGGGCATAATGACATATGTAATATGACATCATCTGAGACATATATATGTATAATATATCTATATATATATATACACACACCACCCACACAACACACATACACACATATGTATGTCATGCTTTAGCAATGTATTAAAATCAGGCCATGCCGATTTGGAGTCTCTGTCATAAATATTATAACGATAAGAAGCTATTCTGGCATTATAATGGGTAAAATAGCATTGCATCATTTATCTCCAATTCTATCCATAGTATGAGATCAAGATTTTATAAGATTTAGCACCACAGTATAAAGTGCTGGTATTTAGAATCTTTTTTTGCTGAAAATTATACCTTTATAGCCTGAGATATAGAACAGTCTATTTTTAATGTAGGCCTCAATGTGATTTTTGAGCAAAAAGGAAGAGTGTCATAAAACAAGTATCGCATATGGAAACAGTTCTGCTTCCCAGCTTTATAAACATGTTAATAATATAATTGTGGGTAGAAGTAAATCTTGGCACACTACATCATAGATTTATTAAAATGTATAAATGGCTATCGGATGACAGAAATTACTTCGAACATTGAGGGTTAACTGACTTCTCTCTTAAGTATGAAATGTGAATTCAGTAAAATCTGAATTTCCTATTAATAAACCAAAGCTATAAAGTTAATTTCAGGCACCAGAGTGGATCATAACAGGGGCTTTTCGACATGGGACCAGTTCCTATAATAATAAGATAGGCAACGCCTTAGGCCATTTAGTACAGAGCTCTAATAGGGCTGCCATAGAGGACCATGAACCCTCTACTGTACCTTTATATGCCTTCAAATTTATAAATTTATAAAACACTACACACCTTAACTGGTGCTCTCCATAAGGAGAGATGTTCCCCTTCTCTCAGCCACTCATTGCCTCCCACCCAGTCAAGCCAATATCACTCTGCTCTACACTGATGAGGGGCAAAACCCCAAAACGCCGTATGTAGATGAGCAATATTGGCTTGACTAATATTCCTATTTGCTTCTCAAAGATTCAGTGAATCAGAAGTAAATTGAGAATTTGTTACAACCTATAGAGGGCGCAGTGAACTTCCCAGCTCCTTTCCCATAATGCCTTGTGATATTCAAATTTATATGCAGGAATACAGTGTTTTTTTAAGATAGGCCATTTAAATAAGATGGAAAAATGTGACATGTTCCATTGCATGCAGTATACATCAAGGTATTATCCCTTAGAATCACTGCTATCTATGTACATACAATAAACCATCAAGACACCATTAAGACCTACGTTAAAAAAGGCCAAATCCACATCACTAACCTGGAAGCTCAGATCATCATCTATAGCACTGCATGGCTCATTAAGCAGCTGTGAATTTTAAGACTGGCTGCCTCTCCAATGAAGTAGATAATAGACAATGGGGCATTTTTATCACAGCAATTGCGCCAGAATTCTGGCACAATTTTCTCCAAAATGAATGGTGCACATGCTTTAGACCACATTATTAAACATTTTTTAGATATTTTTGCTCCTCGATCAACAAAAGGTCTTGGTAAAACGGGTTTGGCTTTGTGGAACAGACCATGGCTTATTAAGTAATGTTGTGTGCCAAAAAAATGCACCAAAATCTTGGTGGAGTTAGTAGCATAAAGAAAACTACCTTATAAAAGATGTAAAATAAGACTAGATAGTTCAAACATGTACCAGATTTATCAACACTGGGAAGAAGAAGAACCCAGATTTTCAAAAGCAACTCCCAAATGGCACCTCTAGCACTGAAATCCCAACAATCTGTGGCTCAAGGATTGGACTAGCCAGCCATCTTAGAAGACATAAGTAGTCTTGATGACCTTCATTCTTATTTCGAGAGACCACCTATGATACACACACAAACATGGTTCAGCAGCAAACGGATGCCATAGATAGTTCATCGTGTGTATGGGGCCATAAAAATACATAGTATAAACTACATTCTAGGTAGGAGTTTTTGTGTAATATTTTTAAGTTTAATTTGGCACTTTTTAAAATCTCCTCATTAAATAGATACTAGATTGTTAATGATGGCATCTACCCAAGGAAACCAATAGAGAAATCATAGGCATTGTTGCACAGCCTTTTACAGACCCTGAATGATACAGTAATTTACACCCCTTTTCTCATCATATGGCAATCTGACCTGGCACATATACTGCGATCTATGGGGGGTGCTGGAATATTTCATTATGGTATTTTATAGACAAGTTTACATTAAATTTGGCTCCTTACTCCTTTTTATTCCTCCTAAATTTACTCTATTATATGTACAATTTGATATTCAGAAAAAATGTAATTCTTTCTAATATAAGGAACAGATATGGCACAGAATTTTGACTATATAGCTGAAGTGGGATAAAACGAGAGACAGATTCCACAGGAATGCTGATCTAGCTGATGTGGCTGAAGCTGGACTTTGCATTGGCAGGAGCTTACTATTAAATTGCTTGATAGTAATCCCTGCTACCAAGCATCATGTCAGAGTGTGTTTTTCAGAAGTGTCAAGTAATAAAATGCAACTTTAGAGAAGAAAAATTTCCATCGCATGACAACCATACTAGGAAGGGTTTAACCATTAAAGGGATTTTCCAAGACTAGAGCAGTTGTATTTAACATTCAGAGCTTATGCCTTATGATATACTTATCTTTAAAATTCTTATTCAGCCCATAGGCAAGTGTAATAAGTAGACTGCAATGAAATTTTATCATGTAACATACCCTTGTTATGTGATAAAGCCTTAAGATTGTTCTAAAGGCTCTAGCTATTTCCATATTATTTGGCTGAAATATAGATTAGGACAGTTAAAAGCGAGTTTGAACCATAGACTTTGATGGCATATCAACAGCATATGCCACTCAAAGTCTAATACAGGTGGAATAGACTCCCAAAAGTGTTGTTCTACCGACATGTCATCAAAGTCTATGGTGGATATACCCTTTTAAAGGTTAAATAGTACTGTGTGTTGGATTTAGGTCAAAATCTAATTTTGACCTTTACTCTATTTTGGGACTAGGGTTAAGGTTTAAAAATGTCACCCCAATATTCAAGAAACGACTTTTGGGTAAAAAATAATGTCGGGCCCGAAGTGCCACTGTAACCCGGGCCTGTGAAAAGGTAAGTGAACGCCTATAATGATGTATAAAAATCCTTCACCCCAACTCAGGAGTGAAAAATTCGGGTTCAGGACACCCCAAACAGGGACCTACTCGAGCAACACTAAAAACAAGTCTTGAAAGTTGCTGAGCTGCAATACCAGGCAAAGCCTAATGGCACTGTTGCTGGAAAAAGAACAGAACCTTTTTTCTAATCCTGGACAATCCTTTAAAGCTCTTAAAAAACCGACAGAAATGATTAAAATTTATGTACAAAAGAGCTCTAGTGCCATATAAAATAAATGACTTGTGACTTAGAAACATATTTAGAAGGGAAACAAATATTACTACTACTTTAAGAGTTACATTATTAATTTAAAGTCATAGTTCTGAGAATAAAGTATTATTATTAGAAAAAGTGTCACAATTATGATTTTATATTTCAAAATTTTGACGTTTTCACATAAGTATAATTTTATATTTCAAAATTACATCATCTTAGAGATCGACCGAATTGATTCTAACGAAGTGAATTCGTTTCGAATTTCAGGAAAACATTCGGTTCGTACCGAAGTCGAACATTGTGTACTTCGGTTAGAGAAGAGTGCTTTTGATTGATAAAATGGCTGCGAGCACATGGCACCACATGAGGCAAAGCACTCTGGAGGAAGAAGTGGCATAGTCCTCATGACTATGTGTCGAGATGAAGCCAATCAGAGACCGGGCGGGATCTGTGACGTCACCGCCCTATATAAGACCGAGCGCGCCGCTGGGAGCTCACACTCCACTCACTGAACTGATATGAAGGTGCTGCTGCGGGTGATAGCGCTTCAGTAAGAACTGATTCTTTAACAAGCTATTTCTGTGGGTGTCTCAGCTTGTTCTCAGAGACGTTCTCTGAATGTTTCTATTTCTGATTATTTTTTGGGGTATTGGATCTAAATCCAGAGTGGCTCCACTGCAGCTGCATAAACACATCAATATCCAAGTGAGGATTCTAAGCAAGTTCCAGATGTATTCATTTAAAGAAACAGCGTTTTTAAAATACAAATACACTTCAATCATTTTTGGCTGCTGAATTACTATAGCGCAATTTTACATCCAGGGTTAATTTAAGCTTTGTTTTGCTGGTGTGCTGAAAAAATAAACCGTCCATTTTTCAACGCCAAATCTATAGTAATAAAATATAATGGAAGCCAACATAACACCCGCACCGGCAAAATCCCCCATGTCACACAAGTGAATTGATGGCTAAGTAAACACTCAATAGTAGAACACGCAACTCCAGTTTTGTGTGCGCGTCACAAAACTAAGTTCTCCTAATAAAACAATCCAGTGAACATATACGCTTAGATATATGCTGGAGTGCTACAACAATAAACCTTCTTATACAACTCCCAATAAAAAGCATTTTTTATTGGATCCTAATACACAGACCACATGTGCAAATTCCAACTGAAAACCATGTTGGTGTGGTGTAGAAAACACGCACTTGTCACCACGCTACTTAGTATGTGCGGCTCAATATCTTTTGGCGCAATATACAAACATGGGTTAATTAAAGCGTTGTTTTGCTGTGAGCTGACAAAAAAAAAACAAAATAAACCGTCATTTTCAACCGTCCAAATTAAAAATCATTTTTTTTGGTAGCCTAATATGCACAAGCAAAGGCTAATAAACCACTAAATCACAAGTTTTGATGGCGTAGAAAACACGCAATAGTAACACTCACCGCACCCGGGCATACTAGTTTTGAGCGGCTCAATTCATGGGCGCAACTATACATTCCAGGGGTTAATTAAGCGTTGTTTTTGCTGGTGTGCTGACAAAAAATAAACCGTCATTTCAACGCCAAATAAATAAAAAATTTTTTTGTACCTAATACACAAGCAAAGGTGGCTATGTACAACTGTTATCTCTTGTTGTGAGGCGTAGAAAACACGCAATTGAACACGCTACCACAGTTTAGTGCTGCATCAATTTCTATGGCGCAGATTTACATCCAGGGTTAATTAAGTGGTTGTTTTGCTGGTGTGTCAGACAAAATAAACCGTCTTTTTTCAACGCCAAATATATATATATTTTTTTGGTAGCCTAATTTCACAGCAAATGCTAATACAACTGTATCTCTTGTTGTTGAGGCGTAGAAAACACGCAAATGAACACTCAACAAAGCTATAGTTGTGCGGCTCAATCTTGGCTCAATTACGTCCAGTTGGGTTAATTAAGCGTTGTTTGCAGATTTGCTGACAAAATAACCTCTTTTTCAACGCCAAATATATATATACTATTTTGGTACCTAATTCACAAGCAAAGGCAATTACAACAGTATCTCTTGTTGTGTTGGTGTAGAAAACTACGCAATTGTAACACTCTAACTAGTTTTGTGCGGCTCAATTCATTGGCGCAATTTTACATCCCAGGGGTTAATTAACGTTGGTTTTGCTGTGTGGCTGACAAAAATAAACCGTCATTTTCAACGCCAGAACTATATATATATTTTTATTGGAGCCTAAATCACAAGCAAAAGGCTAAATACAACTGTAATCTCTTGTTGTGTTGGCGTAGAAACACGCAATTGAAAAAACACGCTACTAGTTTGTGCGGCCTCAATTCTTTTGGCCGCAATTTACATCCAGGGGTAAATAAGAGCGTTGTTTTGCAGGTGTGCTGCACCAAAATAAACCGTCCTTTTTCAACGCCAAATATATATATATTTATTTGGTAGCCTAATTCACAAGCAAAGGCTAATTACAACTGTAGCTCTTGGTTGTGTGGCGGTTAAGAAAAACACGCAATTGAACACGCTACAAAGCTACAAGTTTGTGGTGGGCTCAATTCCTATTGCGGCATTTACACTCCAGGGGTTAATTAAGCGTTGTTCTTGCTGCTCGTCTGACAAAAATCAACCGTCTTTATTCAAACGCCAATATATATAAGTTTTTTTGGTAGCCTAATTCACAAGCAAAGGCTAATTACAACTGAAACTCTTGTTGTGTGGCGTATAAAACACGGCAATTGTAACACGCTACAGATAGTGCGGCACAATACTATATAGCGCAATTTACATCCAGGGGTTAATTAGCGTTGTTTTGAGCTGCTGTGCTGACAAAAAAAAAAACCGTCTATTTCAACACACCGAAATAATTATACATTTTTCTTGTAGCATAATTCACGAAGCGAAGGTTAATAGAGCCTGTTTGTGCTTTTACATTTATTAAAACACTCATTGCTTGTACACGACCAACATACAAGTAAATAATTTCCTGGGCCATGTTGTGGAGCGCAATTTATATCCAAGGGTTACCCAAGCTTGTTACTACTGGTATCATTTTGGTAGTCAAAACAGGGTTATTTTATCATAATTTTTGTTTTTATTGTTTGTTAATTTTCGACTATTAAAGTCGTTTTTTTATATTTATCATTATATTTCGATCTATTTTTTTTCGCTCATTTTTCGTTTCAGATTAGCATCATCAAACAGTGTCTGTACATTTTTAGAAAAACAGTAAATTCATACAGAGAGGAGTGGCAGGCTCTGCAACTGAGCGAGTGGCAGAGTCACAAACATTACTGAAACGGGCCCAGGACGCAAGCACACAAAGGGACGTCGCAGCAAGGGGTCACTCTGGTGAGGCCACAACTGCCCTGTCAGCAGCGGCCGTGTGTTGTTCAGCAACCCAAGGGTTTTCTCGATTGTTGACAAGTTCATAATCCTCTTCCTCCCAGATGACATCTTACAACCCCAGCCAAGATCGGTGGGAACCTCAGACACAACACTTAGAGTGGCATGGCC
Organism: Phyllomedusa bahiana; assembly: GCA_025379985.1. Lineage (NCBI taxonomy): Eukaryota > Metazoa > Chordata > Amphibia > Anura > Hylidae > Phyllomedusa > Phyllomedusa bahiana. Next base: position 49,024 of record JAODAL010001277.1, on the reverse strand, counting down.
CGGGAGCGTGGATCAGCGGCCCCTCACCTGTCCTCAGCCCTCCTCTGTCCCATCCATTCCCTCAGCCATGGGATCTACTATGTGGTTCTGGGCTCAGCGCCCACTATATAGCGAGGATGAACAATTTTGTGGAGGGCAGTCAGCAGCTACGTGGGCAGCGAAGAAATGGGGCCAATATCCCCCAGCCATCTGCAGTAGGGCCGGCAAAGTGATAGATGTGGAGAGGTTGGCAAGGGAGGTCATGTGTGGATAGGTCAGCCTCGGCTTAACCAAGACCGGTGATGAGGTACAGTAGTGACGATGAAACACCAAAATTAGATGATGATGTCGCCGACCGCAAACTTTGAGCCGGGTGAAGCAAGGCTTCATCATCGTCCAGAGAAGAGGGCGTCAGCTTGCCGTCTCAGCAAGCGGTCGCAGCCAGCAAGTGGGTTGTGTGGCCGTGGTCAGCAGGTTAAGCAGCAGAGTGTGTCGGGGCCAGCGCCACGGGGTATAAAACCCGTATTCGCAGGACCAAGACAGTAGCGTCACAGGGGCCAGCGAGGCAGCGCGGCAGTAGTCACTCATAGCGGAGCGTTGGCGGTACAATCAGCTACTCCGGCGGTGTGGCAGTCTTTGCTAAACACCGTAGGAGCCGAATATGGGTTTAAGTAGAATCTGTGGGTGCATAAAGTGAAGCGTGCCCAGGGATGCTAACGTTGGGCACAACGGCCCTGCGTAACACCTGCAGCGTCCACCATCCTGTGGCCTGGTAGAAACGAGCTCAGATGTGGTGACCATCCTGCCGCTGCAGCAGCAGCAGCGGCCAGTGGGCACGCATGCCCATTTCAGCCAGTCATGGCTCCACCACCACAGCAGACGAAGGCAAGCTGTTCTTTTTGACATCCTCTCCCGGTCCAGATGCTCCTGCTCCTCGATACTCCATTTGGCGCCAGCAGTCGTTCATAAGAGGCGATTGTATAGAGACAACATTATGCCCCCGTCCAAATTCACCTAAGGTGCAGCAGACTGACCGTCGCTCCTGTCCAAGTTGTTGGTACAGCAGTCCCTTCCCTTTCCAAATGGTGGACACTGCCATCAAGAGAACTAATGGCATGTGCCGAGCCGAGATGGAGAGGTTTCCAAGCCGTAATTTCATATACCAAAAGGCAAGTACCACACTTCATAAATATGTAGAACAGAAGTGGGTCAGTCCCTTGAGCTTAACGTTTGTACCAAGGTACCACGGCAGCCGCGGACGACTGGAGCTGTACTACGGTCAGGGCCAGTACATGTCCTTTATTACGTGCCCACTGGTTGAATGTGCTTTCCTGCCCAGGCAACAGAATCCGAAACCAACAACTTGACAGAGAGAAACCGCCGCTATTCTCCTCCACGTGTCAACAGCTTGCTCCTGCTCCAATGTCCCGCCTCCTCCCCTCCACCACCACCACCATCTCAGCTCCACAAGTACTGCTCCATCATACCCACATGTGTAGGGCACAGCGGTGTCACGCAGTTCTTACACCTAGCTGCCTCGCAAACGAATCACACAGTGGGAGGAACTGCTCGCCATGCAGCAAGAAACGGATGTGAGGCTTTCTCCCGCCCAACTGCAAATCGGAAACCATGGTTGACGGACAATGGGAGGAACGATGGTGTCCCGCGCTGCACCGAGGAGGGATGGTCCCTGCGAGCCTGCATGGCGCACGTGTGTTTCAATTCTGGTTGGTAAAATGGTTCCTCGAATCTTCCACCGATCTTCAAACATTCTGAAAATTGGCCAGGAAAACTGGTGCAATGCACTTTATCCATTCGAACAAATAAGCCAGGAGCACCCTCCTCGAGTTGCAGCGGCAGAACGCCCTCCCACCCAACAACCTCTGATATTCGATGTTGCCACCCGCTGGAATTCCAGCCGGCACATGTGTACCCTACTGTATGAACAAGAAAGGCCATTAACTGATTTTTTGATGATCCAGGCAGACAGAAGTAACTCCCCCTGTGTAACTTTGGATGTCACCATTTGCAGCTCATGCGTGGACCACCTCGCCGTTTGTTGAGGCCATTCGAGGAGGCCACGTTATTGTCAGATCGCCAAGGACTACGGGATGAATAACCGCATTCCACTGCTTCTGTCCAGAAACAGATGCTGAAAAATCTGTCTGGGCAGGGGAACTGGAGATTTGGCGACTACATCCGAGGCCACAAGAGTCCCGTTGGGGACTGAATGGAGGAGGAGGAGGAGGAGGAGGACATTGGAGCAGAAGCATTGTCTGGTGAAATTGATGGATATATCTACCAGGTGACAATAGAGGAGGAGCAAGGAGCATCTGGAGGAGGTGGATGGAGATTGAGGAAGACAGTCAGATGACTCCCAAGCACCGAGGCAGTATACATTGGAAATGAGGCAGGGAGCCCCTCGGAGTCACATGTGCAATGTCCCCAGCATGCTTATTTGCCTTGCTATGACAGCCGAATAGTCAGTCCATCCGGCAGAGGGATGACTACTGGCTCTTCTCCACCTATTGGTACCCTCGCTAACCCCGTCCAAATGGGAGCCTATTTCCCAGCATATTGAAGGGAAACAAACTCAAATACTATAAGGGAAATCCTCCTGTACATCATATTGGCCGCTGCCTATGTGCGGCATCGTTCCCTCCTCTGACCAGGTCGACCGGTGGTTCCCAGCGCTCGACGTACTACGCCGCGGCTGCTGGGAAAGGTGGGGGTAGGAGTCAGTACCAGCTCCATCAGCAGAAAAAAAACATAACCTAAGTCTGGAGTCCCAAATGAGCAGCTTCCTTCACCCCGCCTAGTGAGAGGGCATTCACCCAGCAGCAGCAGCACAGCCAGCCGGACATGGAGCATCCCTGAACCAACAGTTGTGGCCTACTTGGACAGCACTCTTCCACCCCAGTTTAGAAGATCCGCTGGACCATGGGCACCAAACTGGATTTGATGGCCGCAACTTGTCCGAGTTTGCAGTGGATGAAAGCTGTCCTGCCCGGCCATAGTGGGCATCAATGCGGGTGTTCAGAGTCGCGGCGGGGCCATCGTACCACCAAGGAGAAACCCTTGTCCACGGGAAATGTTGAACGACATGACCTTGTCAAGATGAATCAGGCGTGGAAAACGGCCAGGATTTCCACACACACACCCAATGCCCTTATGCGTCAGTCAGGGTTCAAACTACTGCCTCGGCCACTATTCTGATGCCGCCGACCCGCCAGATGCCACACATCTGCTGATAGTTTCTCCATCTGCCTACCACCCGGTTCTTTACCAGGGACTGGGTATTGTATATCTCGCGACCCACCTCAACACTCTTCATTTGCCCACTCTATGTGCTCATGCTGCTGCTGCTGTTGCTGTTGCAGAGACATCCACACTGTGTCATTTGGCCACTCTGCGGCCAGGTACCGTTTAGCCACCTCCAGAGTCATTGTGGCCACTCTCTGAACCTCAATGCAGTTGCTCCTGTCAATCACCTCCCCCCCCCCCCAACCTCTCTTCATTGTGCCACTGCTGACTCATGGCTGCTGCCGCCGTGACCTCCGCTCACCAGTCCATTGGTGGCCGCTCTGTGGCCTAATACTATTGGCCACCTGCAGATGTCATTGTGCCACTCACTGACCTCTTGCTGCTTCTGTGGACTCCTGTCGTTGCCCTCCACACTGTGTCAATGTGCCACTGTCTGACCTCAACTGCTGCTGGCCCGTGACCTCCACACGGTAATCATTGTGCCACTCTGTGGCCTAATACTGTTTTGCCCCCTCCTTTAAAATGCATTGTGCCACTGTGACCTCATGCTGCTGCTGCCATGACCCTCCACCACTGTGTGTTGTGCCACTCTGGGGCCCTAATACTGTTTTGCCGCCCCCAAAAGTCATTGTGCCACTGCCTGCCCCCATGCTCTGTGGTCCGCCGTCACCTCCCCCCCTCTATCAAATTTGCCCCTGACTCTCACTTTTTTTTTTTTCCCAGCTTTCGCTAGATGACTTTATCGGAATTCCCGCTTGAGTTTTTGGTCAGTTTTCCCTTTAAGTGCCCAGGGAATTTTATAGGAAGCGATTAAAAGAGCCGGCAGTCAGTGGTGTTACAAAAACACAACTTGTATGAAGCCCCAAACCCAAAGCTCCTCTGATATTTAAGCAGGCACAACGTTCACAGCACCCTGCAGGCTCTGGGCACCCGGGAATGCTGTTTTTTAACGTGATTCGTGCAAAAGAATTCGGTCCGAAACAAATTTTGTCAGAAAATTCGGCGAAGTGACCGAACCGAATTTTTGAGAAATTCGGCCATCTCTAATCATATTTCAAAACAATTACTTTTCTCAAATATTTATGACTAGTTTCTAATGACTTTGGAGTTCTGTACTGCCAATTATGAATTCCCTTAAAATCTTAAATTTATAACTATACAAGGTCTGAAGTTACAACTATGATTTTTTTTCAAAAATTACATGTTAGACGGTGAAAGAAAACAAAGGGCCATCAAGTTCAAAACCAAAGGGTGGGGGAAATGTGGGTGAGGGAGGAGACAAGGATTTAAGCTCAAAACTCCCCCCTGGTTAAAGCCCTGAAACCCCAAGGGAAGAACCAAAATTTCTCCAGTGGAGACCATATCTCTGACCCCAGAGCCTCCACCATCCAGGATCCAGAATTTTACATCGCTACGTACGCATTAATATTCTTTAGTTTCAGGTAGTTATCTAAGCCTTTCTCGAAACTCTCTACAGTTCCTGCTGTGACCAGCTCCTCAGGCAGGCTATTCCACAGATTCACAGTTCTTACAGTGAAGAACGCTCTTCTCCTCTGGAGATTGAATCCTTTTTACTCTAGTCGAACAACTTTCATTGTTATTTTATACATATTTTCATATTGCAGAGGCTTTATTTTGTACTCAGTGTTTCTTTATATGCAGAGTCCATAAAAGAACAGAATAGTTCAATAACATATTAAAGGACTTTTTCAAAAAACAGAATACTTAAATTAGAACATCCAATTACACCCCAAACAAAACTGTCCCTTCCCCATGAGTTAATTGTTGGTATATTTGCTAATTAGAGGCATGTATGACACATCCGAGGGTTCCTTTACAGCTGGTAGCTTTTAAAGAGTACCTGAGATTACCACTTGAGTCCTCTTAGAGCTATTGTCTGGGAGAGCTTATTTGAGCAAAGGGCATCTACCACACTTTCCATCTGCTTAGAAGCCCAAGCCCTTAAAGAGAAGCTGTGGCCGTTCCTGAAAGGTATATTTTACATAGGCTGGGTTCACACAGCTAATACGTTAAAAGTATGCTGTTAATGGTACAAAACAGTATCCAAACACAAAGCTTGATGCATTCATTGAGTACAGTGGTAGAAACGTATAGTCATAGGCCATACTTTTGACTCCATTTGACATAGCTTGTGTTTGGATACTGTTTATGAGCATATACAAAATCATGATCTACTACGCTTTTGTGCCCCACAAAAAACGCATACATTTGCATACTTTTTTTATAACATTGAAATCTATGGCTAACGTTTAACGCATACTTTTAAAAAAAAAAATTATTTACATCATGCGATTTTATTGACAACGTATAAAAATGTTTAAAAACGTACATGTTATCTAGTATATAAACAGATATAAACAAATACAAACCTATGCCATTTATGGTTGAAATAACGGTGACGTATACATATAAATGCATACGTTTATGTACGTTTATCATGGTCTACGTTTCTACTCCAAAATGTTTCCAAGGATAACATTGAAAAAACGTTGTGTGAATGACTCATAAATACTTTTGATTCCTGTGTTGTGCTGTTCCTCTGTTATTGCTTCTAAAAATTTATTAATGAATCTGTTTCAAGTGGGTGTGCTGACATAGTCATATGTGCACCCCCTTGAAAAATTGAAAGGTAACAGCCATCTGACTGATTCAGTAATACATTTCTAGAAGGAATAACAGAGGAACAGCACAACACATAGTTATGCTCCAGAATTGTTTTTTCATGAGAAACACTGATTAACTAAAACAGACAGATGAGTAAATGTGCAGCACGCTGGCTCAGTGGTTAGCATTGTTGTCCTGCACTGTAATCTAGGTTCAAATCCTGCTAGGGACAGCAACTGCAAGGCGTTTGTATGTTCTAACCTCATTTGTGTGGGATTTCTCTGATGATAATAGGGCCAAATAAAATAATAAATATATGTCCTCTTTAAAAGTTATCCTTCTAAAAAGCAAACAAAAAGTAGCATCAGCAGGAAGCTTTTGCAGTAAAATTACAATCATAGTTAAAGGGGATTTATCGCTTCATCAGTTCGTCTGTTTCATTGTACTTCCAGTTTCTCAGCTCTTCAAATCCAGGGGCGTTTCTTCCCCTCCCAGCTGGGTGTTTTTTAATTGAAGGAGGATGACATCATCCCCCCTTCACTGTTCATGCTCGCTTCCGAGTCAGTATGTTTGTATAAGATCAGTGTGAGATGATAGCACATCCCTGCTCTCCTCCTCTCTCTGTCTGAGTCCACATGTCACTGTGTCATTCCTCTCCCTATGCAGTCTTATTTTGTAAGAGCTGCTTGTTTACATACCACAGGACTGCATTCAGTTTAGACAGTCTTCTATGAACTCAGAGCAATGATCTCTTCTCCTCTCACAGCTGTAGGTTTGTTACAGTTGAATCCAGTCTTCTATGAACTCATCCAGAGCAGCACAGATCTGTCTCTGTTCTATGTTTACACACAGGAGCATTAGGCACCGAGGCACAATTCTGCTGTTTTCTGAATGTAGAAGCAGCTGCAGTGTTACTATGGAGCTGCTGGCTGTGCAGAGTGAAATGTTGCCAGCCCCTTATTCTGAGTGAGAGGGGCAGGAATGAACACTCCCATGAATACGACCGGGGGCCAGACAGAATGTAAATGAGTAGAGCCATCAGCCAATGAAATGAAAGGAGATGGAATCCGACCGACACTGGGGAACAGTGTTTACAGAAAACGAAGATAAGTGAGACAGTGAAAACAAGACAGCTTTGCACATGACATCCAATTGCAAAGTTGCTTGTTTTCACTGTCCCCTTATTCTGAAGACCATTAATTGTAATGATACAACCCCTTTAATTCTACTGTATTGGATATTACAATGATAAAGTCACATGCATGCAAAGTTTTTTTAAAATACTGTGTAGTACTTTCTAACCAGCCCCAACTAATGTCTAGCCAACTGCTGAATGAAAACCAATCATCATTCAAGACAGCAGGTCCCTGTAGGTATGTCAGAACATCATTCAGATCAGTGCTACCATTGATTATTCCAAGAATAACATCAGATAAGTATCTCAGTGTTTACTAAGTTACATTACATTCCAAAAGTTAACATTATGCTCTAAATGAAAAATAGAAAAGTCAAACATTTTTGGCCAAGTATAATTTTTGAATTCTGCCAATTTTTCCCTTTTTTTTAAATTACTGGGTTACCAGTATTTTGGATATAAGATCACACACCTGTTCTATTCTTAGCTACTTGTTATAACAGTGTGTTGAAATAAATGGGATTGTTTTTTACTATTACTTTCCCCTTTTAAAACATAGCAGTTCACATTTCCTGGACTTGGAGGTAGAGCATGACATTCATGTTAGACGCTAAAACATTTTTGTGCAAACTAAGCCTGCTTTGTATTGCTAAATGGATCATTTTGTCTGAGAAGTTGAACTTGTGGATTCTTTAGGGGAAATCTTATATTTCTTGGCCACAACATATGTAAAACAGCTTTAAATAACAACAATAATCAGAAAGGAATGATTGACTGGCCGCTGGAGCTTACAGAAGGTATACTGTTCTTGCATATTTTGCATATTTAACAAACCTTTTTAAAGGTGTTAAACATGTTTGTTATGTTTTTCTAAGGCTGTTCCTTAAGGTAGCCCCTGGGAATTTTCCTTGCCTGGAGTCTGGATTAAATTTTCTGAGCATCCAGAACACTTCATCATGCAGCTTAGCCAAAATCTGTTCTGGTTTGCTGGTGACTCATGCTGTAGGTATGAGAAAGCCATAATAAAGAACATTTACATGATATGCCAAATGCATGGTAATTTAATCCCGAAACCAAGAAGGTACATACTGTTTTAGAATGAAACATGGTCTCGTCTCTGCAGACAAAAGGGTTTTCTAAACTTTTCATGATGATGGCACATTGGGGAATTTATATAAAAAGAATTGTAGCTAAAATAGGAGATACCACTGCACTTGAGAATTTCACAACTATCATTATTGGCTATGTCACAGCACCAATTCTTCTTCCAATTACTCCACTTTGACAAATTCAAGGTCTAGCTGAAGACCATTTATGCAGTTAACCCTAATCTTGGTAATACCAAAGGCCACATGTATGAACCTGTTTAGGTCTAAAACTCACTTTTTACCCATAGGTTACTATGGGCAAAAGAGTGAGTTTCAGACCTAATCAGTTTTCATACACGTGGCCCCAAATGTAAGTCTCATCACCCATACACAAATAGGGCAGGCATTACTAATATAAAGCTTGATGCAGCCATTGTCACCTTCCTGCTACAGTACATAAAACACCCAAACGATATGTATGCAAAAGTAAATTTACATCTAAGGAAAAAATGTACAAAATGATCTACAGTTAGATAAGACAATGTAAATGTAGCTTATAAAGAGGGAGTTTTCAATGAGCTACATGTATTTCAGCACTGATAGCATAGATCTACTACATAACTATTCAATGGAATGATAGGGTCAACTGCACAAAGTTCAATTACATGAATTATGATATACTGATCAGCACAGTGTCACCTAAGGCAAAGGTCTAATATTTTAATGGAAAATCTGGTACTGTCAATATGTCAAAACGTAAGTGGTCAAAGTATTTGACATCTATGGTGCTTATACTTATACTTGCTAAGCCGGAAACATAGCCCTGTCACCAAGAGAGTCACTACTAAAGGTCTGCTTAATTTGGGATTTGGGAAAAGTCAGAGGTTCACTAGACTACAAAATGTATGGCCTATGCTTAGAATAGTATATCAATATCAGATCAGTGTGGATCTCTGTATCACCACTCTTCATTGTTGACTAGGTGCAGCTTCGCATTTTTGGTAGTGGCTATGCCTGGAATTACAGCTCATTCACATTCACTTGAAACTGAAAAGACTAAGCTGCTCTAGGTTTTAAAGTCAGACATGAACACTACTAAGTATGGTAAGCAATAAATATGATACAGTACTTATTCGAGTGTCATGGTCCCTTTACTCTGAGAGTCAGCCCCGAACGATCTGAAATTAATGGTCTATCCTAAAAACAGACCATACATTTTGTAGTCCCAGAAAACCCCTTTAGGTTTTAAGCATACAGTCAGAGTACTTGGTATAAATAACTCTCATTTTTCTCATGGATCAGTTTTACTGATAACATAAAATCAAACATTTGCAAATGTTTTATAACTAATACATATGGTTTGAAGCAGTAAGTATGTAACCGTGTAAAAGCCATAACCATAACCTTTGTTTGGCACACAAAAATTTGGCAACGCCTAACATTTTAGTTTAGGCCTGAAAGTTACTCCAAATTCTGTGAATATTTTACAGTCCACAAGTATTCACTGGAAAACGCAATGCAGAACTTTAACATGAAGTACAAACAAATGTTTCCTATTCATTCTTGTACTACTATGGATTGAATGCCAGCATGCATTTGACCATATGCTTCAGATTTTATCCATGTTCAGGCTAAAGTAGCTGTGCCAATAGCTTGACAAAAGTGTATAACCTAATGAGCACAACTTTCACTCTAAAGGCTAAGTAACCAATAAGGACAATTTTGAACCACAGCCTGATGGAAAAAGAGTGATTATTCTGTTGATAGCAATATTTCTTTATATGACTATAATACATATATAGCAAAAGGGATGACTGTGTTCATCAATAACACATTATTCATTGCTATTGCAGTCTATTGGAAATCCATTCCATGAGACTTTTTTTTAGAAATGAGAAACCATGAACAACGCTGCCTTCACAAACTACATCTATAGGCATAGTACATTTTAGTGAAGCGATTCTTTCGATTGTACTGAACTGCTTTTATGCCTATGTAAGGAGAAAAAGAGAAAGTCTCTGAATAGATGATCCAATTTTAAGGGTAAGATGAATGCCTAGTTCATTAATGATCTGGATGCAAGTCCTAGCTTAACACTGACATGTTTTCCTGCTGTGAGTCAAGAACAAATGTGCTGAGTTAGCACTAGGCCTGCAATATTATATAATGAGCTCTCTCGCCTATTAGGGTTTACTTGCTACTATCACATAAACTCATAATTATTATATTAAAATAAGATCCAATCATTTTGTTTATGTACACAAAGCTATTATCATTCTCAATAGTCTTTACCAAATTGTAGTAGAAATTACTACCTGCAAATTCAGCACTATTGGGGTTTCAACCTTTTCCCCACATAACTTTTTGAAATGGACATTCTTTCATGTAAGGACACATGAAGGTTAATCCTTAAATGTACCAAAACTATAGGAGAATAAATGGAAAAAAATACATATATAAATTTTGGGCGACATGTATGATCGTGATTTGCACCTGTTTTCAGGCGTATACTGCGCCTCATAGTGCCGGCTCCGTTGTCGGACGCAGGAATGAGTTTTTAGGCGCAACCTTCGCCACTTTCGCATGCACCTAACATGAAGGGGCGTGCTGTGGATGCACTGTTGGTGTTCTGGGGCGGGACGCACCAGATTCGAATACTCCGAGGCATGTAGGAATGCCGGTCCGGCAAAGTGAGGAGCATTACAGCTCCGACAGGCAGACCTAGTTCAATGTGATCTACCTGAGTCGGAGGAGGCGCAGTGAAGCTAGAACTTATTGTAATGGGGTAATACAATACAGTTACAACAGTACAATAATAAAAAAGAGTTTACGTCCGCAAATACATCCGGATTTTCCATTGGTATCAATTGTAAGCTAATTGTGAATTATTTTAGCCTGATTTGGTGATGTATTTGCGGACGTAAATACGTCCGTAAATACGACCCCAACTAAGCCCTGGGAACATAGAAATCCTGCTTGGAGGACCACAGGTTCCAGCAAGACCTGTGCTGTGCTGGCTCTTGCTGTAGATACTAAATAAAATACAAGGTGAAAGAAGTAAAAATACATTTTTGCTCTTCACTAACATGCTTAATGATTTTTCACTGATTTCCAGCCTGTCTCTAAACTTAATACATGTTAGGCGCATTCCTTTTGCGCCTAAGTTCCGCAATGCGCCTCACACACAGGCGAGGTGCAGGGAACTTTCCGCCAGCATTTATGAGCGCACTTCGTGCGCAGCTTTCATGTAGAATACCGTGAAAACGGACGCCTCGACGCGCTGATCTTCATACATGTCGCCCTTTTTGTTTAACATGTGGTTAAAATGTTTTCTAAAAAAAAACAAGCAAGGCAAAGCAGTATCTGACATGAAATCAGAATAAACGTACCCGTTTTAGGTCATTTAGGATTACTACAATTATTTATATTTGCCAAATGCCGAAATAATGAGAGTGAAAGAATTTTTAAGGCATTTTTATTATTTTTTGCAAAGTCAAAAGTTTACATACATTTCATTAGTATTTGGTAGCATTGCCATTAAACTGTATGACTTGGGTCAGACATTTTGGATATCCTTCCACAAGCTTCTCACAATAGTTGGTAGGAATTTTGGATCATTCCTTCTGATGTAATTGAGCCATGTTTGTAGGTCGCCTTGCTCACAACTGCCTTTTCAGCTTTGCCTGTAAATTTTCAATAGGATTGAGATCAGGGCTTTTTTGATGGCCACTCCAAAACATTGACTTGGTTATCCTTAAGCCACTTTGTAACCAGTTTGGCAGTATGTAGGTCATTGTCCATTTGAAAGACGCATTTCCGCCTAAGCTTTAACTTCCTGCCTGATGACAAAATGGACCACCAGCATTTAGATGTATCCTCTGCAGTTTTCCTAGTTAGACAGGGGCTCATCTTGCAGCAAGACAATGATCCAAAATATTTCTAGGTTATGTCAGAACTACCTAAGAAGAAACGATTAAGCCAATAGGCTTTAACGAATTTAATGGCCTTCACGGTCTTCAGACCTAAACCCCATTGAGCTTTTTTGGGATGAAATGGATAGAAGGTTAAAAGCAAAGCAACCTACAAGTGCAGCACATTCATGGGAACTTTTGCAACAAAGTTGAGAAGAAAATTCTGAATAATATCTGAATGCAATTGTATAAAGAATGCCATCCTTGTGCAAAGCTGTTACATTCATCCATTATATTTATTCATCTTAACTTGTCTATTTCTTCTTTTATTTTATTTCAAAGTATATTTGAGATATTAATCTGTGTTAATATCAATTAAAACTTGAGGTGTTCTAAAACTCTTAGGGTGCGTTCACACGGCAAAGACAAAATACCGGTTGGATTTTTCGACCAGTATTTTGCCTTTTTTTGGCACGTAGGGGGGTGACTTTTGTTTGCAGATTCAAGCTGTCCCCCTTCACACCCACATGTTCATGAATGATCTTGTTCTAAGTTTTTTATTACTCCGGCAGTGTCAATAACAGTACGGCGGAAAAATCCGTGCAGTGAGAACTACTGCAAGGATTTCCTATTTAAATCAATGTAAATGTTGACAGACGGTTTTCAAATCTAAAAAGCGTCTGTAAATCCGACTGAAAACCTTGCTGTGGGGACGGGCCCTTAGTGTGATATTTCAGGGAAAAAAATATTTGGACAATAAAAATGTGTAACATCCTGCGTCACATTCCTATACGGTCTAATTTCTCTGTTACCATGGTCCATCTCTGCAGGTGTGCTGCTGTCTGCCTGAATGAATTACTGCCTGAGCTAAAGCTCTGAAGTTACAAAAATTCTGATTTCCATAAATTTTACAATAACAGATACACAAATTATTTGTTAACCTTGGAGCAATGCTTGGGAGGAAACTCCTCTACATTCTGATACCTTTTCCACAACAGATTTAGACAGAAACTTAAGTTGTGGGAAGTTGGGGATGGAGGAAAGGGGGACACAAGAGAGATTAGGTAACTACTATTGAACTACTGTGTGTTCTGAAGCTGCCAACAGCCTCTATAACTGAGCCAAGGACAGCATGTGATAAAATGTGTGTTCAGTGCACTTAATAAAATGAACTTCAATGAAAGTCAAGAAGTGCAGATAAAAGGTGGACACGCATGATGGATCTAGGTTTACAGCAAAAATATATATAGAACAGTTAATTAAAAACTGCACTTCTTAATATAGGTATCTCCTCTTCGTGAGAATAGTGACTGCTCTGAACTATTATAATGGCTTATGAGTACCTAATCAATTTAGGCCCCATGTACACAGTAAAGTTGTATGCAGGATACAGCACAGAGGAACAAAGATTTTATGCAGCCTCTTACTAAGGAGCAGTAGATATTTCATGTGTTAGATTGTGATGCTTTACATAAGTCTGTTATGCATGCTAATTCTTCCATATTATTAAAGGGGTTTTACCACGAAGGCATTTCATGTCTGGTTTGTCGTGGCTCAGCTTTCAGTGTGTTCAAAAGGGGGTGTGTATGATTTGTTTGAATTGCATGTCAAGTGAATCAGCAGGCTTGACATCACCATGCCTTTCCCCACAGTGTGCTCACTCTAGTCAAACAAAGGTCTGTTTATGGCAAGAACTGTGAGTAGCTACAATGTAGCTTAGTGGTTAACCCTTCTGCCTTTCAAAAAATAGGTCCTAGGTTCAAAGTCCAGCAAGAACCAAACGTGGATTTTCTTTTCTCCATGCACATACCTGACTGAGGTTTCTTTTTATTTATTTGCACTGTTTTACTAGTTTCTAAGGAATACAGAGGACTGGAGTAGAATGACAGCACCTGGAGTTAAACATTCACTCAGCAGTGAGTGTGTGTGATTATTAGGCCGGGAATAAACTGACAGCAGCTGCCTGAGAGGAGAGTTGGTGTCTGAGCATGTGCGGCCAGGACTAAGGAGCTCTCATCACTAGTTGTATCCCCTAGAGACAAGCTGCACACAGTGGATCACTAAAGTAGCAGCTAAAATAAAAACGGTACAGAATTTTTAATAATGGTAAATACACTAAAAAGTGATCACTGGGATGTTTATACAGTACAGATATAGATGACAGCTTTACTTTGCTTTAGGTCAATATGATTATGGCAATACCAAATGTTTCCCTACTTTTAAAGAAATAAAAACTATAAAAATAAATGCTATTTATATTTAGACTAATAACTTTTATTTTTCCAATTACAGTGCTTTGTAGGGGCTTGTGTTTTGAAGGATAATCTACAGTTTTTATGGGGTCCATTTTGAGGTATAAATAACATTTTGATCACATTTTTCCCCTCTTTTCTTTTCTTTTACCATGCATTAAATATGATGACATTTTAATAGATTAAATGTTTACTTTTGTGGTGATATCATCAATTTATTTGTTTTGTTTATCTTCATATGATTAATTGCAAATATTTTTTAAAAGTAAGTTTTGTCAGACTTATTTTACACTTTAGTTGCTATAACAACCAAACAGCACCCTGCCATCACATCACAGGAAGGCCAAACGGGTGACATATGAAAAACCACCACCCACACCCCAAATGTCATGGTTGTTATTGGCCATGACATCTAAGTGGTTAAATGCTAGTGATGTTACCTAAAATCCTAGCTACTGACAGAAGTGTCACCTGTGAAAATAGTCGGTACCCACTGTGTATAAGCTCCTTTTAATGTATGTGTGCATCCAAAGCTAAGGTGTTATAAAAATAATATTTAGCCATAATCTTAGATTCTTATTGTTTTCTTGTAAAAGATGGGTTAAAAGAAAAGAGAATATTTCTTTACCACTAGACTTGGTTTCGTTTTTTTTTTTTTTTTTGAGTACTTCTATTCTCTTGAAATTCCTTCTCGATTTAAACTGAATTGTTTATGTGTTTAGATATCCTGTCAAGTCTGTCCACTGGAGATGGATAGGATTGTCCTGTTAAGTTGTTCAGGGCAAGTAGGGTCAAACAGTGAAATACAGGCATGAATTCAGTCTTTCAGGCTATATTTATAACTATAGATGTAGATTGAAAACCTGCAGCACATAACAAGAAAAAGAAAAAAAATTAGGTAACAGCTGACCAGTCCCAGCCAAGACCTCAAAATATCTTCAAAGTTTCAGCCCTCTTTTATGGGTGCATAAAAAAGTACTTTATTGACCTATGTCACCGCAACGTGTTAGTTCTGCAGCAGAGACTTTCTCAGGCAATAAAAGCTCTATTGCAGGGATGAGAGGTTGCGGTTACATAAGGAGTGCTCCAAGTGTTTTGATGACAAGATAGGTTGATAGATAGATAGATAGATAGATAGATAGATAGATAGATAGATAGATAGATACATTGATTATCTTGATATAATGGCACCAGCTAGGGGGTTAGACATATCAGACAACAGGTGATTAATCAGTTCAGTTGGTTTGTAGGAGTCAGGGGAAATTAAGAATTGTAAGGATCTGAGTGACTTTGCCAAGAGCCAAATTGTTGCTTCTCAATTCGTGGACTCTCCAAATGTCAGGACTTGTGGAGCGCTCCCAAAGGGCAGTGGTTAATATAACTATTTAAATATAGTGCAAGTAAAGACAATCAGTAAACCGGCAACAGCATCATTAGCACCAAAGACTCATTAATGAGCATGTGTAATGAAAGTTAGCATGCAGATCGCAGAGAACTATTATCTATTACAAATATCTGAAAAAGTTAAATCTATCCATGATAAAATGGTGTCAAAACTCAAAAAGCATCACAAAGTGCTGCGTATGGGTCTATACAGCTGCAGACTGATCAAATTCACCATCACCAAAAGCAATAACAATAGGCATGCAAGCATTTGAACATGACCATTGAGAAATAAAGGCAGCCTGTTCAGATAAATCAAAATTTTTAACACAATTTTGAGTGTGTAATGCGCCTGAATGTATGAAAGTGTTTTTTGTGCGTTCATAAATGGAGTCTAAAGTTCGACACGCCCCGCCTGTGTGTTAGGCGCATTACGGAATGCGCATAACATGTAAGTAGTGCGTCTAACATGTATTAAGGTTATAGACAGGCTGGAAATAAAAGAAAAGTCATTAGAATAGCATGTTAGTGAATAGAAACTATGGTACTGATCCTACTTGGAGGACCACAGGTCCCAGAAATACCTGTGCTGTGCTGGCTCCTGCTGTATGTAGAATAAAGGGTGAGAGCATCATAAATAAATTTCAAATTTAATGTAGTAAAAATTTAAAATATAAAAATCTGAACAACATAATCAGTGTAAAATTAGTTTAAGATTCTATGATTTTTAAATACATTTTATAGGAGATATTTCTATATTTTGGGGACATTATATATTGTTATATTAATGTTATATGATCACATTTTTCATTAAATTTAAATAATTACATTTTATATAGTTTGATAATAATTATAATAAATTACTTTTTATTATTGTACTGGTGTAAGTGGAGAAATATTGGACATTTTTGCCCCTTACAGCAAATCTAGCTTCACTTTGACTCCTCAGGCTCAGGCAGATCACATTTAAATAGGTCTGCCTGTCGGAGCAGTAATGCGCCTAGTTTAGCCAAACCACATTCAGATATGTGCCTAATATTCCGAGTGTGGTGCGACACGCCTCCATGAGGCCCACAGAGCGCCCCCAGAACACCCCTTCATGTTAGGTGCATTAGAAAGTGTTGAGTCTTACGAACAATGCGCCTAACACATTCATTAAGTGCATTAGACATCGTAGCCGGCTCAATTAGGTGCATTGTACGCCAGAAAAAGGGTGGAAAACCCTTTCATACACGTCGGTCTTTGTGTGGTAGACAAGCTAGTGGAGGATAGCTGATATTTTGGGAGACGTTGTGCTTGGTCCTCAGCAAAATATGTTTGGGAATGGTTTGAGGAACATGAAAACTGACACTGAGTTGAGCTACCAAAAAAGCTGTTTAGTGTTTTAGGATGAAGAGGAAGCAAGCAGAACATAAAAAATCTACTTCTCATAGTTTACAAGCTACATTGAGTTGTCAATTTGTAGGTGAAATAGTATTGAATCATGTCAGTACTCAGTAGTGTTAGTAAAAGTTTATCAGATCAAGAAAATCGTAGACGTTAACACTGTGACAAACCAAAGAATGCCCTGATTTCACCCGATGTGCCATTTACCGTTAGCAGTCCCTCTATCAGTGTTTCAAGGTGTGAGGAACTAATAGAGTGGCAGTAAACATGTAAAAAGTACCATAAGTTGGCAAGATTGTTAAGTCTGTTACATGTTCATTTTAAGCTTAAAAAAGGAAAGCACTATAGTAAAGCAAAAGGATTATTAAGTTTTTCTAGAAATATAGGGTTAATGCAAAAAAAGCAATTGTTTCCAACAACCAAAAACCACAAAATGTTTTCTGGCAGTCAGCAGCATATGTTCCTTTGACTGAAATGTGTTTGTAGCCATGAACAAATATGCATGTGCAACAGGCAAGGCTGGAATTCAGTCATAAACTGCAAAAAAAAAAGGTCATAACAGAGAAAAGGAAAAAAAACATTATGCATTCAGGTCAAAGGCATATAGGATATATAGAGTGTTCAATAACAACGTTTGTTTCCATTTTAAAAGTCTATTAAAAAAAAAAAGAATCTTAAATCTGCAGGAACTGTTTAGGTTTCCTGGACACGAGCAGAACAGGAATGATTAACACAGAAGGTACATAAAGTATGCTCTAGTATTTGCATTGTAAAGTCTTATTAAAAATTCCACTTCAACAAAACCCTGGTGTTAAAAGCAGAAATAATATATCATCTATTTCACATCTATCTACAGGTGGGTCCATATACAGTTGAAATCAGAAGTTTGTATACACTATATAAAAAGACACATATGCATGTTTTTCTCATTATCTGACATGAAAGCAGAATAAACCTTACCCGTTTTAGGTCATTTAGGGTTGCAAAAATTATTTGTATTTGCAAAATGAGAGAATAATGAGATAGAGATTTTTAAGGCATTTTTATTACTTTCTGCAAAGTCAAAAGTTTACATACACTAGCATTACGTTGCCTTTAAGCAATTTGGGACAGCCCATATGATGATGTTATATCCTTGGATGCTTCTGGTTTATTGGCAACATCTGAGTTAAATAGAGACAGAACTGTGGATGTACTTTAAAGCAGTCCAGAAACACACTGCTTCTGTGTGTAACATCATGGGAAAGTCTAAAGAAATCAGCCCGGAAGAGAATTATGAACTTGCACAAGTCTGGATCATCCTTGGGTGCAATTTCCAGATACCTGAAGGTTCCTCATTCATCTGCACAAATAATTATACACAAGTACAAACAAGATGGGAATGTCCAGCCATCATACCGCTCAAGTAGGAGACGGGTTCTGTGTCTCAGAAATTAACATTTTTTTTAGTCCGACATGTGCAAATCAACCCAAGAACAAAAGCAAAAACCTTTGTGAAGATGCTGACAGAAGCTGGTAAGATTGTCATTACCCACAGGGAAAGGAATACTGTATCAACATAGCCTGAAAGGCTACCCTGCCAGGAATAAGCTATTACTCCAAAAAAAAAAAAATATAAAAGCCAGATTAATGTTTCAAAATGCACAGAGGAACAAAGACCTACATTTTTGGAGACATGTCCTGTGGTTTGACAAAACCACCATAATGACCATAGTTATGTTTGGAGGAAAAAGGGAGAAGCTCTGAAGCTTAAGAACAACATCCCAACTGTGAAACACAGGGGCGGCGGCATCGTGTGGTGGGATTGTTTTGCTGCAGGAGGGACTGATGCACTTCACAAAATAGATGGCATCTTGAGGAAAAAAGATTATGTGGCAATACTGAAGCAACACCTTAAAACATCAGCCAGGAAGTTAATGCTTGAGTGGAAATGGGACTTCCAAAACGACAATAACCTGAAGCATGCTACCAAACTGGTTACAAAGTCAATGTTTTGGAGTGGCCATCACAAAGCCCTGATCTCAATCCTCAATGTCTCAGTTACACCAGTTATGTCTGGAGGAATGGGCCAAAATTCCTACCAACTATTGTTAGAAGCTTGTGGAAGGATATTCAAAATGTTTGACCCAAGTCATACAATTTAAGGGGAATGCTACCAAATACTAACGAAATGTATTTACATTTTTTACTTTCCAGAAAGTAATAAAAATGCCTTAAAAGATTCTCTTTTCTCTCTCTCTCTCTCCTCTCTCTCTCTCTCTTCTCTCTCCTCTCTCTCATTTTTCTGGAGAAGACTGCATAAAAGTATATACAGAGGGCATGGTGCAAGCCACTCATAAGCCTCAAGAATAAAAAGGCTAGATTGGACTTTGCTAAAATAAAAAAACATCTAAAAAAAGCCAGCACAGTTCTGGAAGAACACTCTTTAGACACATGAAACCAAGATCAACCTCTACCAGAATGATGGGAAGAAAAAAGTATGGCGAAGAGGTGGTACAGCTCATGATCCAAAGCATACCACATCATCTATAAACACAGCCAGGCAGTGTGATGGGCTTAGGCATGCATGGCTGCCGGTGGACTGGGTCACTAGTGTTTGTTGATGATGTGAAACGACTTATTATTTTATTTCACTACTTAGACTTCATTGTACAATAATTTTCTGTTAGGAAATTAACTGTAAACTTTTGTATTTATTTATGGCTGCTAGAGAGAGAAGGAAGCTAAAGATATGGGGCACGTTTCTTATGGCAACTGCATATCACTGTAAATCTATCAACAAACCCTAACTCTAAAATGTACCTTTTATTGATATCCTATTAAAATATTACAAAATAATTTCCTCAAAAACAACTAACGTACCTATATAAATCTAAATATCTATCCCTTATCTAATCCCTAGACACAACCTAACAATGGCCGGGTCATCGTCCTGAAAAGAACGGCCCCACCTCCGGAGGCTAACCCTAGCAAACCCTAACTCTCCCTTTACCATAAACAAAATACCTATGGTCACTTACCTAAAATATACTTTTATAACATACAAATAAATGTTATGTTATGTACACATAGGCATAATCACTAGGAAAGAGTTGTGTATATCAATAGATAAGACTGCCCCTTTAATTATAATCTCATGTAATCACATAAGCAGCCTTGTCTTTCCCTCTCATATAGGGATCAGGGTGACGACCGCATTAACAGTCCTGCCTCACCCTCTAATAAGGGATTGAATAGATAATCCAAACCGTATTTTTTATATATACGACCTTATCCAACGATTGAAAAGGATCTTCTCTGTCCCGACGCGTGTCCCCCCCTAATGGATGTCCGGGGGTTCATCAGGGGAACTTTACAGACATTGGATGCCGATACTTCTCATAGTTGTTCACTAATGATGTAATGGATAATGGTTGCCATTATCATACATTATGACCAACTATGAGAAGTATCGGCATCCAATGCTGTAAAGTTCCCTGATGAACCCCCGGACATCATTAGGGGGGAAATGGTCGGGACAGAAGATCCTTTTCAATAGTTGGATAAGGTTTATATAAAAAAACAGTTTGGATTATCTATTCACCCTATTAAGGGTGAGGCAGACTGTTAATGCGGTCGTCACCTGATTCCTATATGAGAGGGAAAGACCAGACTGCTTATGTGATTACATGAGATTATATTAAAAGGGCAGTCTTATCTATTGATTTACACAACTCTTTCCTAGTGATTATGCCTATGTGTACATAACATAACATTTATTTGTATGTTATAAAAGTATATTTTAGGTAAGTGACCATAGGTATTTTGTTTATGGAAAGGAGATTAGGGTTTGCTAGGGTTACTCGAGGTGGGCCGTTCTTTTCAGGACGATGACCCGGCCATTTTAGGTGTGTTAGGGATTAGATAAGGTAGATATTAGATTTATATAGGTACGTTAGTTGTTTTTGAGGTAATTAATTTGTAATATTTTAATAGGATATCAATAAAAGGTACATTTTAGAGTTAGGGTTTGTTGATAGATTTACAGTGATATGGTTTAAGCACGAACTCTTAGAGTTTAATTTTTGATTTTTTCTGTGATTTGGTTTTTATGGCAACTGCACCAGAATTTTGGCCCAGTCTGCAGCAATATACTATCGTACATACTTTACACCACTAGTGTTTTATACAGTTTCTAGAAACGAATGCGTCTTGTTTAACGAAGGGATGTGGCCTCAGAAGAGGGTGTGGGTTCACAATTGGGGTGTGACTTACTTGTAACAACGTGCACCAAAGGTTTGCTGCAATAAGTGGCATAAAGTAAAGCAACTATCAGACAGTGGAAACTAAGACTAGACAGACTAAACATCTGCCAGATTTATCAACACTATGATAAATGTGGCACATTTTAACACTGTCTAAGTTTCATTGTCTAAGTACTAGACAGCTTTGATAAATCTGCCAGAATCTGCCCACAGCTGCCAGAAAGGAAAGGAGACTAGCGGGAAACGTAATGGGGACTCTACTGACAGGTGCCAAAGAGGGAAAGAGTCTGGTCAGGAGACTTACTGGGGACTGTGTCTATTAGTACTACAGGGGACAGGAGAGAGATTTCTGATTATTTGGCACAGGGGGAGTGAAAGATGCACAGATAAAAAATAAGACTGAGTTTACACTTATTTTTAGGCTGTTGTAGGCTGTCGGGCAGAAAGGAAGTGATGTAGCCGTGACCGACTCATAAACAGTAATAGAACAAACGTAGACCTATTTGGACTATATTTGTTCCATTTGATGGCAGTATCAGTTGTTCATCACAGTTTTTTATTCCACACTGAAAGCAGTTACCACCAGCAAATAGAGCAAACAGTCCAAATAGGAATACATTTGCAGTATTGCAGTTTCCATCAGTATACCTTTTTCCTGATACCCCAACGGATACCTGCAACATGCACACTAATGTTTTTTTTTTATCGCTAGCTAAAAAACAGAGAAATGGGTAATGTGACTCTGTCCAGCTTCCAACCTACAACAGTATAAATTAGCAGTGGAGTGGAGAGAAGGAAAAGGGGTTAGAAGTCTTTAGACATTTTTTTTTATTTTTCAACTTGTTTTTATTAACTTTTCCAATTTTCAACAAAAAATTCCAACAGGGAAATAGGAGAAAAGGGTAAAGGGAGAGGGGTTAAGGGGTATGGGGAGGAAAAAAAAAGGGAGGGGAAGTCAGTTTACAATCTGCTCCCAGCAATGTATTTGAAGTTCATGCCAGGTTATAAATGGATAAGCAGTGTCCAGACCTGAACATTTGAAATCTACATCCAGCAACAACACTGGGAGAAGTCCTCCAACATTTGTGTTAAGTAGGCACAATGAAGTGTCTAACGCGGTTCGTCCATCCATTGTTTAGAGCCCGAGGACAGTGGCCAGGGATCCTTGAAGTCAGGGTGCGTACACAAGTGACGTACTTGCTTAGCTGAAACCTGGTAGGTGAGGGGCTTGCTAACTACAATTTTCCAGAAACTAATAAGATACAAACAGACACATTAGGTGGAGATGGAGGATAGGGAGCAAAAGGGAGGGGGGGGGGGAAGCTGAGGACACGGAGGGCCACCACTGTCCCATGTAGAAGTGTGATATCCATTTGGGGAGACAAGGTAAAGAGGTTTATGAATGATTTTCAGGAACACCGCTGCTTGCCTGTCGAAGGCACCATGTAGTGGAACCGAAACACGACCTGATGCGTGTTCGTACATGATTCGGGAGTATATCAATTATGGGCTGCCACGTTAGGAAGAAATTCTCCACTCTTTTTTCTTTCTGGAGAGAAGCCTCCACCCAATCCATTCGCAATAGATATGTCAGTTTTTCTAGGAAGATACGTAAAGAGGGGGTGATGGGGTCTATCCAAGTTTGGAGAATGGTTTTCCGCGCCGCCGCCACCAATATAAGGGGGTAATCTTTTTAAAACTACTGCACATTCCTCTACCATCCTAATTTTTGTGTACTTTTGATGCTTTTATGCAGAGAAGCTGGGGGTTTATAGCTCCGCTGGGGAATACCACTATTATCACCTGTATGTGGTGATGTAGAGGAATTTGTACACAGAAGTCCTCTATCTGCTGAATCATTCCATACCTACCATAAATTACATTAAATCAAAAGAAAGACGATCACAAAACCATTCCAATCCGGTTGAAGAGGGTCTGATGATGAGCCACAAGGTACAGTACTTTTATTTTTTCGGATGGGGGGGCTAAGTCGGTCTATTCAGAGATACATTTAAGATATAATAGGGAATAGTTCTATATTTGCACAAGGAAAATATGCAGGAATTTTCCATAATAGTCAATGAGACTCATTTTTACAATGCAGTGACAAAAATAATTGCTGCCTTTTTTGTTGCTATTGGTTTCTCTGTTTTAGATTGATACTAGTCATAATAAGTAATTAACAGTAACATTCTTTGTAGCCCATAACAACTAATCAGAGCTCAGCTTTCATTTATTACACTGCTCTGGAAAAGAAAAAGATGAGCTCTGATTGTTGTTATGCGCAACAATGAAAGTCTTAGGATATGTTCATAAGGCGTATTAGAGTGGCTTACTTTGGGGGGGAGGGGTAATGCGCTGAAATATGCCAAGAGAACACCCAGCAAACACGGTAAAATCATAGCACTCATTGAGTGCTATGGCTTTACAGCGTATTCCCTGGAGTGTACTGAGCGCCAGGAGAAAGAAGTGACAGAAGTGAAAGTCAAGAGGGCTGCTGAAAGTATACGCAGGTGTAAATATACATAATATATAATATATAATATATATATATATATATAATATATATATATATATATATATATAATATATATATATATATAATATATATATATATATAATATTTACACCTGCGTATATATATATATAGTCTATATACACACATGTGTGTATGTTGTTTAAGTGGTATCCCTGCTTTGCATGGGATAATAAACCATTTCACTTTCAGACAGACAGACAGACAGATAGATAGATAGATAGATAGATAGATAGATAGATAGATAGATAGATAGATAGATAGATAGATAGATAGATAGAGGATATCATCAGTTCATTAAAAACATATATTAGTCTCCTTTCCCTTGGTGCACTCATTCATTTTTAAGCATCCACCACTGAATATAGACCTATCCCTTTGATAAGAATGACAATGAACATTTCCAATGTAGGATATGGTGGCTGCAGAATGATAATGTCTCGTAATGTAAACACTTGCTCAAGTAACATATTCAATGTGCGGATGTTGTTTACTCTGTTTATTGGTGGTCTCCAAAACAGATCCATCATTCTCCATATGTTCCATGCAGACAAGATCCAGGGCAGTTGTGAGAATGTGATAAAATGAAAAATGTCATTAAACGTTAATTAACCTTTTGACGTCGGGACACCACTTCAACCTCTAAAGTTTTTCCGACTCACTACAAATTGCTTAAATATCATTCAAACGTATTGTTATTGCTTCAGCATGTGTGTAAAGTGTAACACTTTGCATAGACTCTGTCTAACATATTTCAGTGCTATGAGAGAGGAATATTACAACATGTATATAAATTGTTTATCCTAAAGCAGCTGCCACCACATAGAATCTATCAATAAAAATAATCAATGCCAAACTGTTCATTTACATCGTACATTATTTATTTATACCAATTCAACTACTAAATTCAAGACCAATTCCACAAAATCAAACTAGCTTCTATGGGGGACATGTGTGAATGGGGCCGCACCAGAAGTCTGGCGTATTTTCAGCCCAATATCAGAAGCTGCCCCATTCGCATTACTGAAAACCCTCCCGAACGCCATTATCAGGCGCATTAAAGAGCGCAAGCGGCACTTTGTAATGCGCCTGCTTACAGAACCTTACGAAGCTATAAATTTATATCTTTGCTATGGCAATTATAGGCACATTACAGCTGGAACAGGTATACCACCTTCAGTGGTATACCTGAGCCCAAATGGTCATCTTAGCGCTAGAATGCACCAGATTCATGACCCGCTGTAGAGCGGGTTCATAAATCACATGCATTCTATGCTATTTTAATGTGCATGTTGCCCTATGTGTTTATGGTCTGTGATAGAAAAATTGTTTGAGAAAAACTTGAACATAGGGTCAGCTCTGGTAGTCATGATGGGACCTTAGGCTGTAGGGCAGGGGTGCCAGACTAATTTTCACTAATTTCCACATCAGCATTTTGATTGTCCTTAAAGAGCATTAGTAAGACTGTAAGACAGTATAAATCTAATTACTCCTTAAAGAGAACCTGTCACATAGTTTTTGCCCTCCTGGCTGAGGACAGAACAAGGTAGTGTCAGACCTGCTGTTTCCAGCGCTGTGTCCCTTATTCTGTAAGATGCTGTAGTTTTCGTGTATTTAATGATCAAATATACAGTTTTCAGCCAGAAGAGTCATTCGAAGAGTCCTTCAGAGTTTCAGTTTTTTTCAAACCGGCCAATTGGAGACTAGCCACGCCCACCTCAACTGACAATCCTATTACTTTGAATAGGTAGAAACATGTGAATAACAGTCAGTGGGTGAAGCTAGCCTTTGGTGGGTGGAGCTAACACCTGCTAATGAATAAGATTTAAGAGGTAAATGCTCTAAAACTACAGCATCTTACAGAATAAGGGACACAGCGCTGGGAACAGCAGCTCTGACAATATCATGTGCTGCCCACAGCAAGGGGGGGCCTAAGCTATGTGTCAGGTTCCCTTTAACATATTGCTAAATAACTTAAGACACCATGGACAACATGTACAGTATGATCTAGGCACATAGACCAGCTCTAAATAGCTTTAAAGCGGTGCAGAATGCACAAGAATGTATGAACCTGTTCTACTGTGGGTCGTAGATTTAGCACTTTCTAGTTCCACTATGACAACTCAGGCTCAGGTAGAGCACTTTTAACTTGGTCTGTCTGTTCCAGCAGTAATGCGCCTAGTTTTGTCGTCCTCCATTCATAAATGTGTAGAATCATACGGTTGTGGTGTAGCACGCCTCCAGGACGCTCCCACATCTTGGTCGCACTATAAAGTGCCGCGGGCGCCGCAAAATGAGCCTACTTTTGGAGTGTGCCTGCTCATACATCTAGAGAACAGGGCTGTGACAGTTTTTTGGGCTGAAAGGACACCAGAATACTGTCGCCCCATATGCACCAAATTGAAAGGTCCCAAGAGGCCATCTATGGTATATGTACCTCTTAGTTGCTTATGAAGTAGTTAAAATTGCTCCACCAGAGATGTTATGGTGCTTTCCGTCATCAGTAGAAGGCCAGATGACCCTTTAGGTTATATAATACCCAGCCACCACAACCTCATTAACACCAAGTTTCCTACCTTGGAGGGTGGCTAGGGTTCCTTGGTAGGGCTGTCAAAGCTGTGCCACTTTTGGTGAGTTGCTGAACAGAGCTTTGTGACAGTGTGCACCAGAGCTCAGAATCCAGGATGGTGCCTGCATGCTGTGCTGGTGCCACCTCCTCTGACAAGCACTGGTGGCATCACCTGCGTAAAGAGGAAAGCCAGTCTGTGTGCTCCCTTTGTCTATTCCAACTCGTTGTGTCTAAGCTCTCATGAGTCATATACAATAAGGTAACAGGCTGAATTCAGCCTATTAGTTGGAGTTTGACATGTGCTACAGAGTGTTCAGAAGTAGAAGTTGCAGCAGTCACTTGAGACAATAGGGTCTATCAGGTGCCATTGGTATTTTTCATGGAACAGATCCGGCATTACTGTTATTTTTTGGGGAAAAAAACGTGATGTGAATATAGCTGTAGGCTCACGAACCACCCTATTTGTTCTGCCAAAGCTATGTGGACAAATCCTTTTGTCTTACTAACCCCCTGTGAAGCTACTTTCTTACAATATGCATCAAATTTTAAAATATAATTTTGTCTCTAGAGACATATGCTAAAACCAGGGACATTCTAAATTGTTCCTGCAGACACTGTCAATGTAAAGCAGACAAACTAACATGTGCA
Organism: Phyllomedusa bahiana; assembly: GCA_025379985.1. Taxonomy (NCBI): domain Eukaryota; kingdom Metazoa; phylum Chordata; class Amphibia; order Anura; family Hylidae; genus Phyllomedusa; species Phyllomedusa bahiana. Next base: position 22,004 of record JAODAL010001277.1, on the reverse strand, counting down.
GTAAGTTATGTTCTATTACATATTAAGGCTCATATTAAGAAAGGACATGGCTCTGACAAAATGAAACCCCTGACGGATGCACTAGAAAACATTAAAACAAAGAAACGGTTGGGTATATGAAAACCCATTGAAATCCCACACATATGCAATCATTTAGAATCCTTGCAGGGAAATAAATGACTCTACCACATATTTTCTAATTTTATTATGATGTATTCGTTTTGTGAACATTCTGAAGTACAGACGTAAATGTGGTTAATTAGTAAATTCTTGAAATATGCTCGTCTAGCACTTCAATTTAGAGAGTTGTTGGTGAGTGTGGTGTAATGCCTCAGTGCATGTAGATGGATAGAGATTGCACCTTCATCATAATCTTCAAACTTTTGTTTACCTCATTGCTACTTATCATGTGCTCTAATGTCCATGATAGTTGATCCCTTAAAACAAAATCTAAGTAGTTTGCAGGCTCAGACATATTTATGTTCCTTCTTCTTTTACTGCCATCATAGGAAGGAATTTTTTACTGTAAGAGCAGTAAGACTATGGAAGCTGCTACCACAAGAGGTTGTGCTGGTGGATTCATTAAAGGGGTTGTCCAGCAAATGAAAATTAGTACTCAATGTGGCCACGGTGGGTAAAAAAATAAAAGGTTTTACACACCTAGAGGTCTCCCATTGCTTCCAGATGATTTGCTTGTCTTACTTTGGGTTCTCGTCCCAGCACACAGAAGAGACTTAGGGCTCATCCCCACGGCAAAGGCTAAATACCGATTGGTTTATCCGATGAGTGGAGAAAAGCCCTCCCCATTCCCACTGATATGTTCATATTCCGTCCAAAAAACGGACCGAAGAATGAACATGTAAAATTTTTTCGGGTGGCCGGCGGTTTGAAAAACCGGCGGGCGGAAAACCTGTGCAGTGGGGACTGATACACAGGTTTTCCATAGTGGCCTGGTGTGTTAAAACCACAAACCGTCTGACAAACCGGCCGCAAACCGATGCCGTGGGGACATACCCTTACAATGAAGTGTGAGCCTCTCCTGCATATCGGTAAGAGAATCCGGAATGAAGAGGAGCAGATCACTGGAAAGCTTTGAAGCGGCAGTTGCAGAAGGTAGGTATGTTTAACTTCTTTTTCTTTTTTTACCCACCCAGGCGCTTTGAATAATAATTATTATTTGCTGGACCACTTTAAACAAATTCAAAAAGGGCATAGATGTCTTTCTCGAAAAATATAATAGTACAGGTTATGGTTGCTAGATTTTGGAGATAAGATTTTTCCATATTTGGAGGAGGGAAAGAATATTTCCTCTTGTATAGGCAACTGGCATCTGCCTCTTAAGGGGTTTGGACTTTCTCTGGATCAGCACAGGAGTATCCCCTCCTATTTGGAGGAGGGGATGAATATTTCCTCTTGTATAGGCAACTGACCTCTGCCTCTTAGGGGGTTTGGACTTTCTCTTGATCAGCACAGGAGTATTACCTCCTATTTGGAGGAGGGAATGAATACTTGCTCTTGTATAGGCAACTGACCTCTGCCTCTTAGGGGGTTTGGTATTTCTCTGGATCAGTAAGGTTATAGGATGGACTTAATAGATCTGTGTCTTTTCCAACCTTTTTTTTTTACTATGTAAGCATGTTCTGCTGCATCTGATTAATGTACATAAAAAAAGCAAACAAATGATAAAAAGGTAAATGAAAAGTGTCTCTCAGCTGTTTAAAGGGATTTTCCCACTGGAGACACAAGAACTTTAGCAATAAATGATGCCATCCATGTCTGATTGTTGAAGACCTCCACCTCCATGGTCCTTCTGTCTCCTTCTGTCTCCGATTAGTACGCTCAGTACACATTTGTAATAGAGCACCTGGTCAGGAAATGCAATGCTTAAGGAAAAAAGACTAAAGTGTTTTATCTACCCAGCATCCCTACTGAAGGGACACAAGACAGTAATAGCAATGCAGGCATGTGATAGAGGACACTAATAATGTGGTAAATTGTAAGCCATTGGAATGTTATCTTTGCCCATTTTTATAACAATAAGCCTTTAAAACCTGATTCAATTTATTTTCAGATTTGAACAACAGCATAATTGTATTTTTGTGTTTTATTTGCTATTGGTCTCTTTTGCCTAGTGCAGGTGAGCTGTGGATGCATTACAGACCCCATAATTTACAAGTCTATTTCGGGGTAAAGACTGGAGGTATGTGATGTAATGTAGGAAATAGTCTGCACCTGCTCCCTTCATCACCTTTGTAGATGCTTGACCCGAATTCTTGAATAAACTAAAACATTCATAGAGGAAATACATAAAAAGACCTTTATAAGATCTGCAACAGCAGGGTTCTGAGCCAAGGCAATCTTTTGTAAGCCAAGATTAAATCAGATGACCAGGAAGTTCAGCAGAATTGCTTGACACATTCAGTCTCTATTCATCATGGTGAGAAACAGGGTAATGAACATTCAACAAGGCATTACTTAAGCTATAAACAATTTAATTTACAGTTAAGGCTACAGAAAAAATACTGGATTTTTGGGAACATTTTTGAGTGAAAAGATTCCAAAAAATTGTTAAGCAGCACTATTACTATGCTCTTTAAAGGGTTTTCATACTAAAAAGATAAGCTTTCAACATGCAGAGACAGGTATTTGAAGAGGTTTTCTAAGTAAATTGTCTTTTGATTTTCCCTTGGTCATAAGAGAGATTTTATCTGCTCTCAGTGCACACAGGTTTCTCTGGTTACAGGTCCATATCTCTCTTCCTGATTAGGAAAAGACATCACCATGGACAAAGCTCACTCCAGAGCAGACTCATTATCTCTAACAAGATTAGCTTCTGTTTACAGATATGCAAATGTTTTCATGCTTTGGAGCACTTTACTGAAGATTAAATCTCCTGCACTTATGTCTTTGTAATTTCTCGTCTAGTTATATGAGAGATTAATTTAATATGCTAATGACTGCTATAGATGCACCCACAGCCTGTCAAGTGAGTGAAAAGATGTCTGTTACTCCTGGTAGCAAGAAAACTGCTTTCAAGGGGTTGCTATGAAGTAAAATTGATATGTGAGAATGAAAATTAAAAAATAAACATTGTTACCATTCATCATCATTAAAAATTCCATTTTTGTTTTAGCTGCTACCTAAGTAATCCATAGTGTATAGCTTGTCCCAAGGGGATACAACTAGCATCAAGAGCTCCTTAGTCTTGGCCCCATATGCTCAGACATCATCTTCCCTCTCAAGGATATGGAAATTTTTTAAATGGCGGCATATCACAAAGGTGTAGGGATTTGTTTTTTGGTGGATTGTTTTTGATTGAAAAGGGAAATGGAAAGAAATGTAAAACCTGATGATCAGTTGGATTAAAAAACCTTTAGAATGTTTAAGTTGATGAAAAGATAATAGAAACATGATATATTATGGTTTTTTAAACTGAGCCTGAAGGTTTAAAAAAAAAAAAAAAATCACCTTCTCTCTCAGGCAGTTACTATCAGTCTATTCTCTGTTTAGTAATCTCACACATTCACTGCTGAGCGAATATTCAAACTCAGGTGCTGTCATTCTACTCCTGTACTCTGTACTCCATAGTAGTTAGTCAAACAGTGCAAATAAAATAAAGAAACCTCAAGAAGGTATGTGCATTCAGAAAAGAAAATCCACATTTGGCTCCTGCAAGGATTTAAACCTAGAACTCTTGTGTTCAAAGGCAGAAGTGCTAACCACTCATCTACATTGTAGCCATTCACAGCTCTTTACATAAACAGACCTTTGTTTGGCTAGAGCGAACACATTGTGGGACCAGGCATGGTGATGTCAAGCCTGCTGGGTCATATGATATGCAGTTCAAACAAATCTTACATGCCTCCTTTTGAGCAAGCTGAAAGTTGAAGCTTGACACAAAAGGCATGAAATGCCTTTGTGACAAAACCCTTTTAATGATGCATAAAATAGATAATGTACTGCTAATGATTTCCCATGGGTCTAATTTTCAGTGTTCTCATGGTAAAGAAGGCGTGTTCAATCTAGAAACTGAATCTTTTCTTCTCCAGATGCAAAGAGCATCCTCTTGTCTTATTAAAGGGTTTTATAACAAATGGTTTTTACCATATTATTTGTAGCTGACATTTATGTATGTTTACTTATACAAATTTATTACGTCCCCTCTTAGACATCTCTTCTCAACAATTAAGTAGTCATGTCTCAAGGTTAATCATTTAACCTCTCATAACAGTCTCCATGCCCCTGAGTTAAGTTGCTCACATTTATGCCTTCTCCAGCTCTAGTACATCCTATCTATGAACTGGTACCTAGAACTGAACTGCATATTACAGATATGGTCACGCCAATGCTTGATACGATGTTAATATTAAGTCTTTTTCCTACTATCCCATGCCTATTTTAACACATGAAAATATCCTGTTGCCATTGTCATTGCATGGTTTTCTGTAGTCTGGGATCGATCTGCAAATAGATCACCCAGATCCGTCCCAAGAAGAGATTCTTCCAGTTTTTTCTCCCCCCCTATAACATAGAATGCATTAAGTTTATTAAAAACCAAATGATCCCCCTTGTTTTATCCACAATGAATTTCATCCCCCCAAAGGGACATTTAAACCGGGGGATGTCAAAAAAATGCTTGGGTTAAGGGACTTTTCTTGTTCCCTATAGCAAAAAATCAGAGGCCCCTTTAATTTTTTCAGGCTTAATGAAATAAAGGGGAAAACGTGATTGGTTGATTTTGGGGGCAAAAAAGGAAAATCTTAGACCAAGACGTTTTCAAACTTTCCCCCCTCGGTGTCCGGTCTGTTTAAATTTTTAGAAACAGTTGCCATCTTCAAAAATAGAAAAAGTGCTATGAATCTTATCCCCCATATCATTAATAAATAAAGTGAGCAAAAGGCTTTCAAGCACTGAACCTTGGGCTACACCACCTCTAACCAAGAACAATTTAAATAAGAAATTATTGCTATTCAAAAATAAGACTCATATGCCCCTAACATAATCCCCACTAGGGCCACATGTTTGAAAAACTTTTACGCAAAAATCACTTTTTTGTCCATAGGTTACTATGGGAAAAAAAGTGAGTTTTAGACCTAAACAGTTTTCATACATGTGGCCCTATGTCTCTGCTCTAGAAGTCTAAGGCAGAGAAGAACTGCAAAAAGAACCTATAACTGTTGATTGGAACCCAAAATGAAAATTTTAACTGCAAATCTGCTTTATTGAGACATGATTAGGATTTAGGTGTAGAGAAAATGTTTATCTGGGGCCCGGAACCAAGTAAGCATGCAAAAAAAAAGGGGGTTCCGTAATTTTAAAGTATAATCTATTTAATGACTTTCATTTTAAAAAATTTGGTCTTAAAAACATTATGTAAAATTTTCTGTCAGCTAAATAGACGTGATCTCCCTAGACTGTTACTTGATGTGCTAGATCACTAAGTAGCAAAGAATATTTTCAGTAATTCCGAAATTAAAAGGGTTTGTGGTTTTTAAATTGTAAAGAAAATTTTTCACAAAAAAGACCCTTTCACCCCCACCCAAAAACGTACGGGAGAAAAGGCTTGTGTTTCTTATTTGGTTTACAAATAATGGAGGTTATCGACTTTTAAGTTTTTGGGATCCTACAACTTTCAACAAAAGCACATGCCTAATACAGCCGCCTATGGAAGTCAGTATAACCAAAATTTTACTGGGGCTAATTGAGTTTGTGATGTTAAAGACTTATAGGTTTTTTATTTATAACTTAGACATTTAGGGCCAAGTATAAAGCCCCCGGGGTCGGGGGCGCACCTTTCCGCCAGTTTTCCCGGCGGAATCTGCCTGATTAATGTCGGGGCCCGGGGCGGCTCAAATGCATGTAAAGTCCGCCGCGCTCGCCAGTTTTTTTAGGGCGCGTGGGGGGGCCGAGGGCAGTGCGGGGCTGCGCCTATATTCGGCGCTGGGGGTAGTGCTGTCATACATGGGGGGGAAATTCGCCGCCTCCCCTTTTGGTTTGGCGCTGCAGGGAGGGGCAGTGGGGGCTGCGCCTATGTTTCGGGCCGGAGGTAGTGCATCATAATGGGGGAAAAAAAGCCCCGCCACACCGGGGCCCTGTCTTAGGCGCGTGGGGGGACCCCGGCGCGTGCGGGGCTGCGCTATATTCGCCCGGGGTAGGCACTCATACTGCAGGGAAAAGTTCCCTGGCCTGCCGTTTGTGAGGCCGTGGGGGGACAGGGCGCGTGCGGGACTTAGGCGCCGTGGGGGACTGCGCCGAAAAAACGTTCCGAGCGAGGGCGGGGAACAGGAGAAATCTTTCCCCAATTTTCGGTGGGAGTATGAATCCAAAATCGCCTTTATAAAGGGTTAAAATTCTCAGGAAAAGCGAAACCAAAAAAAAAAAAATACTAAACAAAATCATTTTCCAATATCCTAATTCAAGAATTAGGAAAGGAATTTGGGGGAAATACAGAAATTTCCAAATTTGAAAGCTACCTTTGGGGTCGGTATAAACCGGCCAATCAAATAGGAGGACGTTGAAACATTAAAAACCTAGGGGGAAATTTTTGGCCAATCAAAATAGGGCGGATAGTAAAAAATAAGAAAAAGCTGAAAAAGCTGTTTGGGTTTTAATACCGGGGACTTGGTAGTCAGCCAATCAAAATAGGAGCGACAGGACCCATTTAGTCTTGGAGAAGTTTGCCAAACAGAAACCATGGGGGGATAATTTAAAAATACAGTAAAAAGACAGAAAAGAGCTGTGGTGAGAGCGGGGGGGTTGGGTACCCACCAACAAGGCGAGTATTCTCCCAAAGTCTATGGAGGGTGGGCGCTTTTCAATCTCGGCTCCCCCCGGCGGCTGAAGTATTTAAATTAAAAAACAAAATTAATTAAAACATTATTTTGGGGGTAAAGACCAACCCTTCTTTACAAATAAAGCAGTTAAAAACCCAAAAAAACGGCGTTTGTCGCCGAGACCCGGCCTACATGGGGAAATTTCAATAAAAAGAATTGCCGGGGAAATACAGTAATTCAAATTTTTTTAAATATTCCTTGGTCGGCATAAACCAGCAATCGAAAAAGGGGCGACAATGTCCCATTATAAATATGGAGGGTATTGACCAAACAGAAAAGGACACAATGTCCCCTTATATCCCATGGAGAAAAAATTTACCAATCATTTCAAGGGGGACAGTTTTAAAATACAGTAAAAAAAGCAGAAAAAAGGTGTTGGTTGAAGCGGGGCGGGGGGCTCGTCCAGCTTAGCTTATCAAGCGCGAGCTACTTTCCAAGGGTTTTTATGGGGGAAAAGAAAATTCTGAGACGCTCTGTATTTGGCTAAGTTAAAAAAGGCGCCGTTTTTGGGCCAATGGGAACGAGCGGCTCCTATGGGTTTTCTAATGCAATCTGAAATCAAACGTACATGGCCAAATCAAATTATAAGACTACAGAATTTGGTCCTGATGTGTAATAAAAATTAATAATAGGGGGTAACGAAAAAAAAAATTAAATCAATAAAATCATGTTTTTTTTCTTTATTTTCGTTAGCCAAGGATCAATGTATGGGTTCAACGAAAATAAAGAAATAAACATGATTTTTATTTATTCTGTATTTCCCGGGGAATTTACAATTTCATAATTTTGATATTGCGCCCTTTTAAAAGTTTAGGAAATGGGGTTTTTTTTTAATTAGTTTATTTTTTCGTTCAGCTCTTTTTGACACTGTTTTCCGCCTTTAAAAGGCGATTTTTTTTTGGATTATACTCCTGCTGCCGGAGCGGAGCCGAGATTTTGTCGTGATCTTTTAACTGTTTCCTGATGTTCGTCCCCCTTCCTTCGCCGCCCCCGGGGGATTTGACCAAAAAAAAAGGTCTGCCCCGTCGGGGGCTGCCGAGCGTGCAATGGCCTTGCTTTGCCGACCGGGGCCCTCGTACATGCCTCGGGGTTTTCGAGCGCGCCGCGTCCCGCCCCGGAACGCCTACAAACCCCCCCACACCATGCCCCTTGCCCGCCCTTCATGCGGGGGCGCGGAAAGTGGCGAAAAAACCGGGCCCAACATGAATCCCCAGTCCGACAGCGGGGGTTCGGGCCGGGGGGCGTTTAAGCCAAAAAACAGGCGTAAAACCCGATCATACATGTCGCCCTTACAGTGTATCCAGAAGATATGCAGTAAAAAACTGAGGTTCCGTGGGCTCCCTTTTAAACTTTAATATAGAGGTCATGACGTATAGGAAACCCTTTTTTGGTTAGTTTCATGTGGATTCAGCTGCTGATGGCAGCCCTGCTTGGCAAAATGTTGGAGAGGGCACCGCCAGTTTCCAGATAGCTTGTTTGGCTGTTTACATAACTCCCATAGACATGAAAAGTACAATGCACCTATTAATCCTCAATATGGATGTGGTCACCTGTTTTCACAATATTTGAAGGTCCCAAAGGCTAGACCAGCAGCTATCATACAATGATGTCATATTTGAGCCCTCCTGGGATTTGGATTAAAAAATTTTCGGGTATGGTTTATGTTTTTTTTTCTTGTTTAAAAGTTTTGAAATTTTCGTTCCAAGTCAATTTACAAGTATTGCACATTTAGAAAATATTCAGTTTTAATAGAATTAGAATAATATTTAATGTTTATTAATATTTCCTATCATAGTAAAATATCTGTTTTTATAAGATTTTACAAACATTCCAGTGCTGGCAAAAGAGCAAAATAATCTCAGGATTTGAGTCCAACCTTTATGTCAATAGCCAAATTTGGTCTAAAAAATCCATGTAACTCATACACATGCATCGTATCAACTTGTCTGGCTAGACAAGACATTATTTTTTTCTCTAGCTTTTAGCACTAATCTAGCTCAAATAATACCATATGTAAGTATTATGTAAATATGTACTATGTAAAATGGGGACATAAAATGGGGATCAGTTTAGGGGTGTTTCTAATAGGGGGTATAGAGGGTGAGTCCCCTTCAACTAGTTGCTTTAAAAAAAAAATTTAAAAAGGGGACCCATTTTATTGTTAGCTTTAAACATGTAGGTTTTTTTTTTAAAACTGTTATCAAATACATTGCTGTTCTGATTTTGCTTCCCTTCAGAGTTAGAGAAGATCTTGTGCTTTTGTACACAAACTTCTATAGTTTCCGGCCACATCTCTCTGCTCTATCAAGCTGCGGCAACAGTGAGCAGGAAGTGTTTATGTTACTTACTGCTACATTTTAACCCTTTAGAGCTCTGTAGCCTTGTGTACTGCCATTTATAAACCTCCAGCAGGGATGTCACTCTAACAGGATCAGCTGGGAATAGAAGGATTTATGCCCAAACAGGCTGCAGGGCCGACAAAATCCTAAAAAGGGAAATGGAAGGGTGGCTTTGTGAAACAGCATGGTGAGACAACCCTTTGAAGGCTCTCCTGTCATATAAGAAGCTAACTATAATAAAGAAAGGTATATGGTAGGTGGCAGATCTTGGTAGAGATTCTGTACTGAGGTCCATGAACTTCAAGTTTGTATAACCACTGATTTTTTTGATAAACTAAAAAGAACAAAAATTAACTGATATGGTGTTATGATGGGGTCCGGGAAAATCTCCCGGTCAGGTATAATTCATTAATATAGCCCTTTTTAAACCAAAAGCCCAAAACTAAACCCTCTTAAAGGGGTTGTCTCACTTCATTGATTCCTTTTACCTCAGTACTGTTTTCTTGGTTTAATTTTTTAATTCAAGGTCATGTTTACTCGCTTTACTGGCTACTACTGGCCTGGCTACTCTTTCCTGCATGGGGCGAAACTCTGAGCACACCAAAGGTTTTTAGCTATAGCGACCAGAAATGGCAGCCTTCAGGGAAAGATCGAACAGGTCTGTAGCTAAAAGCGCCCTGAGGAGTTTATGCTGCCCATACAAGAGGAGATGTCTCAGAATAGGTAGGACACTGTTAATGGACACATACTGCAAAGTGACTTGTTTTTGCAAGATCTTTAATATGAAAAAGAAATCCTTGTAGTGAGACAGCCCCTTTAAGTAAGATAAGAAAACCATTCCATATACAATGATAAAATATTTGCTCAGATCACAACAAGGTGAACAGCATAGGATAACATTGGTATGTCACCTTTCCCCAAATGCAGAAAGATTATACTAAATTATGGCCTCCAGAAGTATCTCTTCTTTAGAAAAGGGCTAGATGATAGATTATGTGATACCAATGCAAGAGAGTGTTCACTTACTGGTGATCAATCGAAAAAGAGACCAGACCACATGGAATGCATTATGTACATACATTTACTTATGTAAAGATCTCTTTTTTTTTAGAAGTTACACATTAGTCAGGACATCAGGAGCACGTTTTTAATAGAAGTAGTGCAGTATACATGGTGAAAGATAAGATAATACTTTCATAGTGTTGGTCTCCGACAACATATACACTGTGTCAGCACGTTCTGTGACCTTGACACCGCTATTTACATCTGCTACATGCCAAAGACTACTCTTGATAGCTTGAGAATGGACTAGATCTGGAAGTCATTCAGTAATGCAGACCTAACCAGCATCCCCCTTGTCTGCTATTTGCTTTTGGGTCTCAAAATAATTTTGGTTTATTATGTTTTGTAATTAGGTCTAGTTAACATTTTTTTCACCAACAAAGAATGTAGAGCCATTAAGGCCAATGTTCAGATAAAGACCATTTGGTCATTTTGGAATGCTTAGCTTTTTCATAAGTTCCTGAAAACATCTGTCTGAAGTTTCTTCTATTTTATTGATGGGGCTCATTCTTTAAAGATTTAGCTAGTATCTCCCTATCCCCATTAGCTCATCGTCATGTATTGTAAGTGCCCCCAAAGTCAATATTGGAAATACAATTTACAAAACAGCGTCTAGTCTACTAAACACAAGTCAATATGGCATTAGAACAGAAATGTTTCTTTTAATGTCTAAAATAATAAAACTACTGGTGAAAAGTTGATTAATGCCAATTCCATCAATTTTGCACAAACAAAGCAAGTGGCAATTGATTAATGTGTCCATAGCTGTGGACTAGAAACCAAAGAGTGTTCAACCAAGGTCAGCCACCAAAGCTGTGTTTGTGAAGACCCCCCAGAGAACTGCAATTAATGGGCCTGCATATTTCAAGGCCTGCTAGTTGTGTGTTCTCACTCCTCCTATGCATCAGTCTCCAGAGACTTGAAATAATTAGCAGGATCAATCTATTGGCCTAATGGGTGTCCACAGTTATCAAATGTTAACCAATTACTAAGATAACAAGAAACTCTTTTGGTCCTCTCTCACTTTTTAAGAAAATGACTTTGTCCTGAATAGTTGGCTTGAATTTACAATGGATTTAAATTTGCCAACTGCAAACACATTAGTGTGACATGAATATATAACTGAATAATTCTGTAATGGTATACTACTAAAATTTTTTCAGTAGTGGCTTTTCGCTAGTACTTGTCTACTGATTATTTTGAGAACAGTATTGTGAGTCCACCTTTGGAAATAGTGCTTGTCACTCTCAAGCACTATTATTATTCTGCCTATGGAAACTGGCTACGTTCCATGGGGAAAGCCATTCTTATTTATGCAAATATGATTCTTATACAATAGCCCACATGTAAATTGTGTCAGTCTTTTAACCCTATAAGGATCAACTCATTGACATAAAAAAGAAGTAAGATGTAGACACAAGAATGACAGATAGTGAGAATAAAACAGACCTACATCAAAGGAGAGGTGAGTATAACTTTTTTTTATTTGAAATGGGCAAGAGTATGAAAAAAATAGAAAAAAAATATTATAGTGGACAACTACTTTAACGACCAAGCACATTTTTTTTTCTTTTATTAACACAATGCAGAAGCCTCATGTTTCTTCTTCTTTTTGCATAGCTAAGTCAAAAGAGTTTGTTTTTCAGTGAGACAACTTGCAGTTTTACAAGAACGCCCCTTACAAACACATCATTTAATTATTAATTTTGAATTATTTCTTAGGGAGAATGCACAAAAAAAGCAATACCACCATGTTTTTTTGCAAGTTTTATCACTGTTTATTGTACACTAAAATAACAAGGTAACATAATTCTACAGGTCGGTACAAATGCATCTATATAGTTTTTTTCACACTTCAGCACTTTTGCATTGTAAAATATGTTTTACAGAATAAAGCAATTTTGTGTTGTTGAATTCTGTTTTTTTTATGGAAAACTTTATTTCTCTAGCCCCTTGTTTATCGCTCTGGATCACTTAGAGCACTACTGCCTGTCAGTTTGAAACTGACAGGCAGCCTCCATGTATATCATGGAACATGAACTTGCATCCAACCAGCACATACATTCATCATTGGTCGGCAGGGGGTAAGAACTTTCTATCCACTTGTGACCAATAAGAATAAAATGCCATCAGATAAATCTTAAAGGACTTATGCAGATTAGCTCTCCAAAAGGAGAAATCTGTCTTTTTAGTGCCACCAGTAAATAGTCACTATATGTAAGTTATAGGGGTTTTCTTACCCAAGCAGTTTCACAATGCCACAGCCAGCTTTAGAGTCACTTCCTAGTAAGAATGTGGATGTGTCTGTAGCAGTGATTGGCATATCAGCTCTGTTGTTCCCAGCTATATTACATTGACATGACTGCAGAAGATTTCTAAAATGTAGTACAAAAGTCTACAGAACACTCAAGGGTAAACGTTTGTCATTTAGCTAGGTAAACAAACTCTGTTGCTAGAGATAAGACTCTGCAAGGAGTGACTCACCATGGTTGAACAACAACTGTTGGATCAAACAGGTAAGAAACAGAAGAGAGAGCGGTGGGGAGAGGTGGTCGGTAACCAGAGAAAATTGTGTACTCTAAGAGGAGATAAAATCTAAATAACAATGTATTTGGTAATAGTCTTTATTTACCTTTCCCTACATGTTAACAGCTAATCAATGTGGTAAGAAAACCCCTTTAATGTCTGACCCTGAGATCCAGCTAGTAGAGGGAGTCTTACAGGCAATGCTCCATGAAAAAAAAAAGTTTTTTAGTATAGCTAAGTTTGCAATTCCTTTGTATTATTGGTGATATATCCTTCATTGACTGAACTGCACATTGCACATGATTAAAAAAGGTAGGAATCTCATTTGGTAATATACAAATTCGTGAAACGTAATAAACTTTCATGACGAATAAGTAATCCCTGTTTCTAAGCCAAAGCACGTCAAACCCCCAAAGCGACACAGTCAAAACTCTAAATACAACTTTTCTACACAGGTTTCTGTCCTATTTCTTGATGATATATACTTCACATGACACATAGACACCTGGAAGAAGTTGCCATGATCTGACTGTCTACTGTAACAATAAACATCAGAGAATTTACAGTGTATTATTTTACATAGGTGATGTTCCATGATTTGTTCATTCTCCTGAGTTTCAGATCAGGGAGAAAATCAAAATTACTAAACCAAGGAACTCCAACTAAGTAATATTTTGACCAAACACAAGATCACAGCAAAAAAATATTAATCTAAATCTTTAAAAAAAATATTAATTATTATTGAAGAAGCGACGATACCAAAACACCCATGGGCCTCAGTTGGCCTGGGTAACGCAGGGCCGGACACCACGGGACCGGAGTGCGGCCGGATGTCCGCCACCTCTCTTCCACAGCGCACCGCATGTTCGTGGGGAACCGGGCGCTAAATCATTCGTAGATGACCCAATTCCACTGAAGAAGCATGTACGTGAAACGCGTGTAGGGAGTTTATTATTCAGCCGCCATTTGGGTAATGTCATCATGTCTACTTATATATTTTGAATCTTTACGTTTTCAGTACTTTTTACCATATATATTTCCATCCTTTATTTATTGCACATTTGCACTTATGTATTGATTTATGCACTTTGACTTTATTATAGTTCATGTTTTGAAAATATTGTTTTGGGTGTGTGAATAAACTATATACTTATAGCTTTATATATTTTGATATTTATATTTTTCACCAAGCACTTTATACTTTTTTGAATTTATAGTTTGATTTACACCTCATTACAATATATTTATTCAATAGACTTTATGGCTTAATTTGATAATGTGTGATTTTAATTTTTGATGTACTTTTTGTATTGTTGACGATTTCCATTTGACAGCTTGTACCTCAACATGTTTTGTTGTGCCATATTTTAAATATATATTTTAATTGTGTATAAAATATATTTTTTCAAAAAAAATTTATATATTTTTTAAAGATTTAGATTAATATTTTCTTGCTGTGATCTTGTGTTTAATTTTGATATTTCTGTTTGATCCAGCTTATCCTGAGTTTGCTATAGTGTATAATAAGTAATATTTTGGCAAGTGGGAAGTAGCAAGTTCTTTCCCAAAGTTATACTTTACAGCCCCTATAAGAGGTTAGTTTATAGTGGTGAATGACACGCTGATTTCAGCGGTGTGACACTTATGTGTATACATGTGTTTTAACATACAGTACAAGTTATTTATTGCAGCATGATGCTAGGACTGTGAGACATAAGTCCCTTGCATCCATGAGATGTGGATTTACCCTGTCCACCCAGCTCTGATTGACAACCTTCTCTCATGCACAGTAATGGGTAGGGGAAGCATACATGGGACTCATACCTCACAGCACTGGCTCAAAAGGAGTAACGTTCCTCCTGTCATTTCTACAAATGGAAAAATATGCACACGTAAGTGACACCCCTCAGACATCAGCATGTCTGTCACTACTTTATGCAGCCCAGAGAGAGGGCAAACTCAATGGGCTGGCAAGTTTCTATGATAGAATATTCAATTATGCTATTTTTTTCTCTAGTTAACTTTTTTAAGTACTATAACTAAACGCAATACAACAAGCACATTGTATTTTCCAACATTGGCAGGCATTGTGAGGACAATCAAAGAATCAGGGACTGAGGATCAAACACAGTAAATGGACCCTAAACCAAATCCATCTACAGCAGAGATTAGGCTTCTTGGCTACATCAGCTAGCTCTAAAAAGGTCCAGTTTATCCTTGGAGAGACGGTACCATAGAGGTGTGTGGAGATCTACAGACTATGAACGCTCTCTTGAAATTTAAATATTGAAATAAGCTCTAGGGAAGAGAGCTAGGATGCTGCTGTCTATTGAAATCAACATTCCTTAAAAACCACCTCCAAACCATTAAAGAGCCTTAAAACATAACTAGTTATCTTAAGTCAAGGCTGTAACTCATCCATAGAGAAAGTCTTTCCAGGGCACCATAAATGTGTGTGGAGAATTACAAGACGTTAAAGGGGTTTTGCTACGATCTAATGGGATCCTCCAAAATAAGAATTTAATCACTTTTCTAAATATATGTGATTTAAAAAAATGTAGCGTGCTTTGAAAGGAGGGGGAGCGCAGAGCAGTGCTACTGGGCATGTGCACTAGCTCTGCTTCTCTGTCATGCCCCCACCATTATTCCATCCTCACATTACAATGGCTCTCTGAGGTTCCTACACAGCTTTTCAGGTGTAGGAGAGAGCCTGAGAATCCTTGTGATGTAATAATACAAGTAAACATGCAATCAGCTCCCTGCTCACCCTCCTCCCTTCCCCCTGCAGTAATCAGTGACTGCCTGCTCGGATCCTATCTATTCTCCTGAGTAGATAAGAGGGAGAAAACAAAACATAGATAGCTTGTGCACAATACAGAGTTCTCCTCTGTGCTTTAGCCACACACTATGTTTGCTCAGCTAGACCTCAGAGCTTCTCACACTACATGCTGACTGCATAATGAGTATCAACCTCGCATGGGAGGTGGTGCGATGACATCACGAGGAGGCACTTGTTTTTTTAAACACAGGAACACAAAGCCCCTTTTTCCAAGACTGAAGGGGACAGTAGCAGCCTGTTAGCTAATGAAATCACTTCTTGGCAAAAACCCTTTAATGCTCTAATGAAATTTTAATATTCAAATAAGTTCTTGGGAAGAGAGCTTCTTCCAATAGGTAGCACTAAAGTCCTAGTTCTCGTCTCCAAAGCTTATTTTATTAAGCGGAGTATCTCCCTTCCCCTCCAAATTGACATGCACATATTCCATCCGAAAACCGGACGGTAGAATGCGCATGTTCAATATATTGCAGCCGGAAAAACCACCCAATGGAAAACCCGTGCAGTGGGGACTGCTGCACGGGTTTTCCATAGAGCACCATTGAAAAACTGCAAACCGGCCGAAAACCCGTGCCGTGGGGACATGCCCTAAAGGTATAAGGAGATTTACATGGCATGCAAAGTTCTCTGGGAAAATAAAATAAACAAACAGATTATAGGGAAGAGAGTTAGGTCCATGGTGCTACCTATTGAAAGTAGGATGTGTCTATAATGGGCATTCATCCCAAAATGTGGCACCAGAGACTTATCTGTCTTGGCAAGAGCCTATCTACATATTGGTTTCTGCTGGGAGTCTGCCTGTCGGTCCAGTGACATCCAATGGCCATATGTAATATAGCTGCTTAGTTTGATTCACTAATATTAGAAGAAGCAGAGTGCACTCACACAAAATAGGCTAGGAATCTTCTGACTAACCAACTTTATTCCACTTAGTGTCTTAAGGGGACACATAAAAACTGTCTTGGTCTAAGACTTTCTTAGTTGCCCATAGCAACCAGAGCGCCTGTTTCATTTTTTTCAAAGCACTATATGAAATAAAAGGGGGAATCGGATTAGTTGCTATAGGCAACAAAGAAAATCTTAAACCTAGACAGTTTTCATACATGTGGCCCTTAGTGTTATCAAGTGTTAAGCTAACAGGGAGATGTCTGTTCAGGTTCAATGGGTGAAGCTTGTGAGCTATTTAAGAAAAGAAATGGCACTTTACTGGCTTTGCCATGCCCATGTCAATTCAAATAAAAGTTGATCTTTTCAGCTATGTGAATGCTGGAATTGCAGTTATAGATACATGTCAACATGAAGGAGTCCAGTGATGTCATCAGTTTATCAGAGTCATATGTATGTATAGATCCAAAACTAAATTTGGCGTTTTATTTTTATAAATTAAGTTTTTGTGTATTCAATAGCAAATATCTATTCAGTGTAGGTAAATTCAAAAACCACTAGCAAATGTTAAAAGACTAAGAGCAAATTGAGTTGAAAGTTACATTTCTTTGAGCAATGGTAACCACATCAGCAAGCAGCCATGGTAATGGCTTTGAGGGTGAACTTCATGGTTAATTAAACCCCCACTAAATATGTAACATTTGCAACGCTCTTTTCATTATTTATTTATTTATCATAACATTGACCCCTTAAGATGATACACCTCAAAGAGGGCAATGGCTGTGTTACATGAATATTTTACAGGGCCCTGCAGATTATTTTACTCTTGGAGATTATGCCATGACAAATGAACCCAGCTCTAGGAGATTGCAAATGTAGAAAAGGAACTGCACGTGGAGTATGTCAGGTGTCTAATTACTTCATACTTTTGCCTATGTTAGCTACTAGAATTCACACTTTTATGGAAGGATACTTCATATTTGGATGGTTTTCATGCAGGGAACATTGCCATACATAAAGCACCAATGGAGGCTGTATGGCAGCTCACATTCTGATTCAACCTGAAATAGAGTTAGTAAGAAACACTTGTGTGGTGAATCTGTATGCTAAAACTCGGAGGGTGAGAGCAGCCTCTGTTCTTCATGAAGTCCTGTTCATTAATCATTCTGTGGCCATGACACAGGTTGAATATGTTACCAGATGGTCACAGTCTAAACAGTAAAGATTATACTGAGCGCTGGGGAACCCTTTATAATATGCCATACTGAATTAATTCCCTATAAGCATTAATAAACATACATGCATTTGTAGATTAGTGCTCCTATAATCAATCAGACTGTAAAAGCCTTTGTGTGACTTGTACTGTAGTAATTCTTATACTTAATATTCAACATTTGTTATGCTGGTATGTTAATTATCATAGTCTTACAGTACCGTCAAGGGGTTTCATTCCCACACGCATTTCAATATACTGGATTTGCCAGGTTTCAAGTAAAGTCTAAGATCCTTTTCCAAGATTTTTTTTCAATATACAATTTAATATGGACATTATATTGGTGGGTTTGGTCCAAGAATTTGGATTGTAATGATAATTACTGTGTAAATAGTTACCATGACTAGCTTCAGTGGATCGAGACATAGAAATGCTTTGCCTTCTATAAACTCTTCACCAACTCCTCAACTGTTCTTGCACGTGAACTGCTATCACAAGGTAGGGAGATCCTGCTCAGTTCAAAATGTATGTGGTCGCCCATGGGTGCACAACAGTTCTAGTTACTAGTTTAGGCTACCTGGTTGAACTCTGCCTTAAAGGATTTGTTCGGTTGAGTACAATTAAAGTTAAAGGGGCCCAGAATGGGAAACAAAGAAAAAAAGGGATTATCTCATGGTCCCCCACCACTGCAGCTCCTCTTCACGTTCCAAGTTCTCATCCTGACGCACAGGAGAGGCTTGTGCTCCATTCACTCACTAGAGATCACAAGCCTCTCCTGTGAGTTGGAAATGAAGAGGAATAAATGCTGGGCACTTTAAAGCTCCCCAGCAACTGATCGAGAGGTAAGTATAACTTTTTTGTCTTCCTATTTTACCCCATTTTACTATAACTTAAAGAGAACCTGTCACATAGTTTTTGCCCCCCTGGCTGAGGACAGAACAAGGTAGTGTCAGGCATGCTGTTTCCAACGCTGTGTCCCTTATTCTGTAATATGCTGAGTTTTTGTGTATTTAATGCTCAAAACTTAAGTTTTCAGCCAGAAGAGTCATTCAAAGAGTCCTTCAAAGAGTCAGTTTTTTTCAAACCCCGCCAATCGGAGGCTAGCCCCGCCCACCTCAACTGACAGACCTATTACTTTGAATAGGTAGAAACAGGTGAATAACTGTCAGTGGGCGGAGCTATCCTTTGGTGGGCAGGGCTAACACCTACTCATGAATAAGATTTGAGGGGTAAATGCTCTAAAACTGCTGCATCTTACAGAATAAGGGACACAGCGCTAGAAACAGCAGGTCTGACACTAGCTTGTGCTGTCCTCAGCAAGGGGGGCACAACCTATGTGACAGGTTCCCTTTAATTTAACCATACAACCCCTTTAACTTGCTGAACACCTGTTATAGACCACTGGAAGGTTTGACTTACCTTATGCTTGCCACTCTGGAGCTTACAATACTGCTGTCCTGCTCCAGCACTGTTTTCACTACACATATAGGGTTATTGTTCACTGATTTTTAAAATCCAGCACCATCTCTAACCTTTTACCTCTCCCATCTGCTCCACCAGTCAAGGACTACTCACATGACATAAAGTGAAGACTTGCAGCAGTAAAGCTAGCTTTGCAAAGTTGTAGCATGTAAATACTAACCATACTGTAGCTAAGTATTTAGGAACTTGGTCTATTTGGGTAATTGATAATTTATACCCTTATGTAACTAAACGGTAAACTAAACGTGATCACAACTAGGTATCTAACATATAACAACTAGTCTGGCCCCAAACACATGTATGTCCCATGAGCTTCTTATTAAATTGAAGCCTAAATTTTTATTTTTTTTTACATTTCAGCAACACATTATTCTTTTAAACTGCAATGATTAACTAGATGATTCCTAACACACAAAACGCGTGGGCGCATGATACATCTATAATTGTGATGGAACTGCTTACTGCTTCCAGTACAACAGATGGTATTAATTTATAATGTTAATTCCAGAAATGGCAACTATTTATTACACATTGTAGAAACCCTCATAATCCCAAAGTGCAACATACAGCAGACTAATGCTATTATTAGTGATTATTGTTTAATTATCCATCTTCTTGTATGGCATAATTACAGCTCGAGCCATATGCTTTATAACATACCAAAATCATATCTCGAGCACATATGCCCATAATGGGTGAGAAGGCAAGTCAGAGATGTTGAACTAGTCGGATGGGGGAAATTTTGTGTTCTGAAGGCAAATTTTAACAAGTTTTTACACTCTAAATAGCAAAATAATATGAAGCATTTCACATACTTTTTTAGCCATTGTGTCTTCAGTATTGTGTTATTTAAATCCTGTTTAACTCACATCATCATGTATTTAAATAACCACAGGGAACTGTTTAAGTGCATCTTGACTATAAGTTTACACTGGTCCCCCCACCACTGTTTATATACAGACTTAGTATAAACAGAGGCCGGCTGTCCTTGAGCGCTTTATGCGAGCCACCTCTGGGACTTCAGACATGGGACAGCTGTGGGAGCATTAGATATCCTAGCTGGGTTTTTTCATAGCAGCAGGTAAAACATCACCAACTCACCCACAACTTATCCATCTCCACAGAGGTCTGGACTCTTTTCCTGTAATTTATCTTATCACTTTGACAGCCGGCATCCATCAAGTTAAAGTCAGCAATGACTTACAAGCTCATTACTGTGCTTATGTTTAATAGAGGGCTCAGGTCTCATTTGCTCAGCATGGACAGACAAGTACAAGCAGATTAAACAAGACTGATATGGCAAGCATGAAATTAGGGAATTCATATTATTACCCATGACTTTGCTGCAGACATATTATCACACTCCACTTATTAAGGAGTAACACAGTAGCATAGGTTTTTATAGTATTGGTGTAACCTTCCAAAAACAACCCTTTGGTAAAATAATAAAGAAATCAGTCAAATCCATTAAAGACCTTGGTCTATCAGGATAAAGCCTCATTCACATTTCATTTTATCCATTGGTTTACCCGTAAAAAATTTTTAGGGTTATTTTTCACCGGCGGGGTTTCCCCGGGAAACACAGGGGTGTATTGCGGCGCGTCATTACACCCCAAAATTTAAAACAGTTTTTTTTGGGGGAGCTCGTGATAATTTCACCCTTTTCCCCCCAGGCAGGGGGGACATGCTTTAAACCCCATGGCGCGTAATCCCCGCGAATAATTGACATCCCCCTTATCTCCCCGCGCTTTAAAATTACGATCTTATTTTTACATGGGGGGGGACGAGACGTAATTCATAGTTCTTTATGAGATTATGGATTACCGTAATTGCGATACAAATTTCGCCGCGTATGAATCGCACTACTTGGCGAAATACGCCCGCAATTACGAGCTTGTGAACATACCCTTATTCCGAAGGATAAAAATGACAGGTTTTTCAAACTAGACCCGGGCCTTTTGTGTTCGATGCAGAAAAAAGTTATTTTGTAAATGGCAAATCCCAATTTCCCAAATTTTTTCTACTTTTGCCCCGCCCCGTTTGAAATCTATTAATATCACCTTCCTGTAGTATGCATTGGGACATATCTAAAAGGTATTACGATGGCTACTATGAAAAAAGAAAAAAAAATGAGATGTGAAAAGGGGTTGAGCCCCGTGTTTTCAGGTTTGGGCTGGGGTTCCTGGGGGGGGCCCCCGAGGTTTGAGTTGTTTTTTTGGGGGCCCATCAGTGGGGTTTTTATTTTTGACCCATTCTACAGGTACTATACATGACCATTTAAACTACATATGACTATTGTTTTCTGCCTCTCTTTTTCCGCCTTTCTACCTGTAAAGCAGCCTCAGGCCGGCCATTCTCAGGGACCCACCATGCCCAGGGACCCACAGGGGTTTTTCCCCAACCCGGGGGCCCCCCCCCCGGGCTAAAACCAGGGTTGAGGGGTTTATATACTCTTTTTTGGGGCTTGGATGTATTAGAGAGGGGGTCCTTCAAATGGGGCCTCCCTCTATGGGTACAAAAGACCCCTAATAACCAGCATGCTATTCCCCCTTGGGAAAGCCTACAATTTATTTTGGGGTATCCATTGCAATTTTTTTATACAAGGGGAAATGACCAACAAAAAAAAAAAAAAATTGAACTGGCCCCCAAGCTAAATTTGCTGAGTCTGAGTCAATTAACTGAGTGCCACGGATCTCTGATTAAAAGAGTTTTCTGTTATTATATAAACCCTTAAAAGCAGTCACAGACACAAAGATTTAGCTGTGATTGGAAAGAATGCTCAAAAATACTGGAACAAAATTGGGTTTTTTTCCCCCTTTCAAAAATTT